>SNQJ01S0054177.1:0-24171 GCA_010110895.2 Picea sitchensis | reverse complement strand
TGGATTCCCATGGCCTGTCAGGAGTAGGAAGAGGGGTGTACAGGCCCTGTTTCTTAGTGGTTGGTTTGGCAATAGCGCAGGCAGTGCAGGACCTGATATACTTGCTGACCTCCTATCAAAGTTTCGGCCAATAGAAATGTTTCTATAGCATCGCCACTGCCTTTTCGATGTTGAAGTGTCCTTCCACCCAACTATAGTGGTCTTACCATATCATCTTTTCTCGCTTGCTTGATGGAACACAGATATGGCCCAGACGACACAACAACCCATCCTGAAGATGGAAATTGTTGACAACTGTGTTTGCACCCAACATTTGGTAGGTGGTGGTGAAGTCTAGGTCTGTCTCATAGAGTTGGGGCCATCTAGAGGTCTCATGGCCGCAAGAGTCTATCACCATGGTGAGTGTCACGACTGGTGGTCTGCTGAGGCAATCCATGACACAATTGGTGCTTCATGTTTTATACTTGATGTTGAGGTGGAATTGATGCAAGTATGTGGACCACTTTTGATAGCGATCATTCTGCAATTTTCTCTATGTCTACACCAACTGTAGTGGCTTATGATCAGTGTCGACGACTGTCTCCTTCACAAGAATGTAATGTCTCCACTGGCGGCAGGCTTGCACAATGGAGTACATTTCTTTGTCGTAAGTAGGATACTTACGAACAACATATGATAGTATCTCACTATGACAGGCCACGGGGTGGTCGTTTTGAGTGAGAACGGCACCCACAACATAGTCTGAAGCATCTGTATTGATCTCAAAGGGATGTTGTAGGTCTGGTAGTGAAAGTACCGAGGCTGAGCAAAAGCATTGCTTCAAATCATTGAACGCTTGTTGTTGGGACTGGCCCCATGCAAATTTATCCTTACCACCACCCCTGTTTATTTGGCTAAGGGCCCATGCAATATGGGAGAATCCCAACATGAACCTGCAGTAGAAATTGGCAAGGCCCAAGAAGATCCAAAGCTCAGTGAGTGTGGTTTGGGCTAGCCAGTCACGAATAACTTGGATCTTGGCTGGATCCACATGTACACCATGTTGATCAATGGTGTAGCCCAAGTAATGGACCATGTCCATGCCGAAGGATCATTTTTCCAAGTTGGCGTATAGCTTGTGCTGCCGCAGGGTGTGCAGAACCTACTGAATATGCTGCAAGTGTTCAACCCAAGTCTTGCTGTAAATGAGAATGTCATCCAGATACACTACTACAAAAGTATTGGTGAATGGTCGTAGGATATCATTCATCATCCTCATTAAAGTGGCTGGAGAATTTGTAAAACCAAAGGGCATGACCAACCATTCAAAAAGGCCTTCCTTTGACTTGAAGGTGGTCTTCCATACATCTGTCTGTTCCATCGGGACCTGGTGGTAGCCATACTTCAAATCAATCTTACTGAAGTATTTGGCCCCCGTGAGTTGATCAAGAAGGTCATCGATTCGGGGAATCAGGTATCGATTTTTTACTGTGATTTTATTCAGAGCCTAGTAATCAATGCAGAGTCGCCAGGTTCCATCTTCCTTCTATACCAGTATGATTGGGCTCCCGCAAGGTGATGAGATGGGACGGATGTTCCCCTTGTGGAGAAGTTCTTGGATCTATCGCTTGATATCCTCATTCTCTAACAAAGAGTGATGATAGACTGGCCCATTGGGCAGCAGTGCGTCCGGGGTCAGATCGATGGGGTGCTTGACCTGGCAGTGAAGAGGTACCTCGGTAGGTGAGGAGAAGATATCTGAGTATTCTTCCATGACCTTATCTACTTGCTTTTGCTGTGTGGAGAGGTCAACTGCAGAAACCCTAGATGTGGCTATGATCTTTCGCTTATTCTGAGAGAAAATCATGAAGAAGACAAACTTCCCTGTCTGAGATATGACCTTCCTGCATTTCTTAGCAGAGATCAAGGAAATAGCACTAGGTGGGACTACCTCAGATATCCTGTACAATTTCTTATTCAAAGTAATAATAACACTATGAGGCCTAGACTCATATACAACATGACATTTCCATAAATGAGGTTGGCCCAAAAGAACATCAAAAAATTTGAGAGGAGAAAAATCACACAATACCTCATCTTTCAAGGGGTTGATGTTGTATGACAGTAGACACTATTGGCTAATGCGGAGATCGCTTCCTTGGCGGAGCCATCCAATGGTGTAGGGTTGTGGGTGTGGCGTTGTCGGCAGGGCTAGTCGCTTGACGACCTCTACTGGGATGAGGTTCTTCTGGCTACCGCTATCAATGATGAAGTGTAGCAGGGTGCCTTTTACCCACATCTATGAATGGAAGAGGTGCTCTCCTTCTTCTAGCTCATCTGGTTCACCAGGCTAGAGCTTGGTGGTAGCAACGGTGGCACTGGGTTCCACGTCAATGATTCATCTTCCCCTTTTTGGTTATGGCTCAGAGTCTAAATCTGCATCTGATTCAGAGGCTTTCACTTCGGCCACCAACGTCTGCTTTGAGCGACAGCCATCAGTGTTATGCCAAGGGCTCTTATGGAAGTCGCACCACTTCCTGGTATCTTTCTTTGTCTTTCTGGTGTCCTTCTTTGCTTGCGGCTTGGACCGGCTGTCTTGATACTGTCCATATTTTCTCTGTCCTTTGTTCTATGGGTTGGGGTGGCCCTTTCCTAGATTTTGTCGTGAGGGGTTCCCAGGCCCAAATTGTCGTGTCTTTTGTTTGAGCTTCTTCTTGATTTTGACGGCATATCGGTAGGCCGTGCCCAAGGATGAGATGTCCAGAAATTCCATTTCAGTATGGATGTATCTATGCAGAGCATCATGATACTTGAGCACCAGATGTCACTCTGAATCTTTGATACCTAGCTTGGTGCGCAAGGTATGGAAGATATTTGTGAAAGTTGGCATTGCTTGGTCTCTTTTTTTCTACAGTGTGGTCCATTTGGTATACAGGTCGTCATAACTTCCGACAGGGTAGTATTGTTCCTTAATAGAATCCCTGAAGGATTCCTAGGTGGTCATGGCTATAAATAATGAGGGTTCCTTTATTTCCTTTTTCTCACAGAAAGTTTCCCACCAATCTTTGACATGGGGAACGACTTTGAGGAGCGCAAAAGTAATCTTTTCTCTATTTGAAAAGTTATGGACAGAAAAATATCCTTCTAGTAGATTCAACCACTTGTCTACAACATCTGTGTCTATATGACCTTAAAATATAGGAATATTGAAGTTTATATATACCTTGAAGGGGGCAGTGCCTCCGCTCGAAGAAGATGCGTCTCCTGTTGGTAGCCGCCGAAGGATTTGCGCGAAACTATCCATCATCTTGTTCCTCTATTGCATGAGGGATTCCTCAATCAATAGTTTGAAAGGATCTCTTGTCCCATCATATTTCTTTTCTCCTGCCATGAGAGGTCACTTGGGCGTGCGAGAGATTTTTTCCTCAAGAGAAACAAGCTCGAGACCCAACGTTGGGGACATGCATTAAGACGATAAGGAGCACACCGCTCTGATACCACTGATCTGGATTTTATGAGTAGAAAGAAATGAATAAAAATTATTAACAAGTTCTTAACACAAAATAACAAAGATACAGTAAAACTGGTTTTCTATTCAATAACGAAATAAGCTAAAATTGTAAAATGCAGCGGAAACAAGCTTGTTGGAATGGTGGCGGCTTATCTCTGAGAAAAGATGTGACGGTTGTGCTCATTCACAAGAAGAATATTACAATGAGGCTTTGAAGGAATTTTTACAATAGACATAAATTCCAAAAACCCTAGACATCCAAAAAATAACCCTAGGAGATGAAGCATCAAAAGTCATGTGGGCCCCGTCTAGGGAAGTTAGTACATCAACTTCCCGGGGTCGTAACTTTTGCATACGATCTCCGTTTTAGGCATGTGATAGTCCGTTGGAAAGGTATTGTCAAGGAGATTAATTTTGTGGGCTCAATCATGCCTTCGGATATCATTGAGAAGATCTATCCCAAAAAAACTTCATTTAGGCCCTCGAAATGGCCTCGGAAGTTAAAACTGCTAAAAATAGTAAATTGTCAAAATTGCCAGAAAACTATTTTGAGCCAGTTGGAAAAGGTGGGTGGACATCGATATCCACCTGGATCACTCTTAGAATACAATATTCACTCTCATACCTAGCCACAATACAATTCCCTCATACATAAAAGAGGGTTTCCTTTTAGGGAAAAAAACATCTAACACAACTTCTACCATTAGATATGCAACCTAATAATGAATGGTTCAGATTGACTATGGAATTACAATGTTTTACAAGGAAATTTTCCCAAAAAATTCCCTTCATGGGTGTTGGACAGGCATTTTGGAAATAATATACATAAAAATACTAAGTATAGAATAAGTGCATAGAAGAAGAAGGAAGATTCAGGAGTGTGTAGTTGAGGCACATACAGGAGTCTAGTGCACATAGAGAAGAATAAAGCAGAGACCGGAATAAAACAGAGGAATAAAATAGAGGAATAAAGTAGAGAAGAAAGAGGGTGAAAAGGAAGGATGATAGCCTGACATGTTAAAGATAAAAGGATGCACAAAAGCAGGAAGAACAACATTCATAGTGAAAAAGAAGCATGCAGACATAAAAGCAGGCGAAAGAAGCCCAAACAACTTGTTAAATTGAGTTATCATGTATTGTAATAGAGTTTTGGGATGAAGAAAGTAGGGTTTTAAGCCCTAGAATTCAGGTATACATATGTAATGGGTTGGGAGAATAGGGGTTCTACTAGTTATTGTTATTGTTATGGTTTTGTTCTATTCCATTCTATTGAGGATGAAGAGTGATAGGATAGGTGAAGAAGGAAAGAGTGTATGTCTGAATGCCAAGGATATGATGCAGAGAGAGAGAGAGAGGCTTGCACTACAAAGCATCTAGGCTAGGAGAAAGGAGAGATAACCATGATAGAGATACCACACATAAGAGGAGAGGAAGAAGGATCTCACTACAATCCTATAATAAAAGAGATATTATGTCCTAATCATAATGGATCATGTCTCGAATCCATGACCCCATGTGCATCACCACAATCGGAGATAACAATTGAAGACTTATCAAAAGAACTTATAATTAACACGTGAGGACAGAGTAGTAACAATCAAAGTAGTGGAAGAAGTGTGTAGAGTCAGAGTCAACCAACATCATTAAGAGGAGGGACTACACAAAGCAACATGGCAGGGGTAGATAACACCCTCAGACTGCTTGATTTCAGGGAGTTAGGTCAGAGGACCCAGAACAACATTTTTTTTTTGCAAGACAATTTAGGCCGCAAAGAATGTTTAGGATGAGGCTGTGAATATTACGTAGTTAGAAACAACATTTTGAGGCCCTGCGTTAATCTAGTACATGAAACTGCAGAGTACCACACCTACAACACAAGCCAGGACTTTGGTGGAGATAAGACTAGTGTTGTTGAAATAATTCAAGAAGCCAAAGTTTGAGTCGCAATACATTATAGAACTGAAGGATATTAAACAGGTACCAACTGAGTCAGTATGGGATTTTGATTAAAGGTTCAAGGACCTGATGGGTAGAATGAATTTCCAGATTCTCGATCAACAACATCAAGAATGGTTTATTGCAATACTTCTACCCCACATTCACAGACCATTGATTCAACAGAAGGTTGCGTTGCAACCCGAGGCGCTAGAACTTGGAATCATCCCCTGTAGGAGACAGTGGAGGGATGGCACAAGTTGAGACACAATTCATTGCTTTGACGATTCAACTGGAAGAACTTAAAAAAGGGAAGGAGAAATGAGAGAAATTATGGTGTACCAAGTGTAGGACTAAAGGCCATCACAAGGATGAATGCCCAACATTCGTGTATTATTTGATGATTGGAGCACCAAATCCATTACCAGGAGGGGGTATTGATATATATGTAAGAAACGGGGCCATCATCCAACTGAGTGTCCATTACTACAGAAGTATCAGAGTACACCAAGGAACTTGTTTTCAAATTTTTGCAAGTCAGTCGGACATGAAGAGAAGGACTATCGCGCATTTGATTTGATGAGGGAGTGCACTACAATTATGTACAGGATTTAGGAAGAGAATGTTGCAATAGAAGGAAGTGGTCCACAATATACTAATCAAAGAGGATTCAATCCAGGGAACATGGGAACTTTTTGTAGAGGTCGAGGCATAGGAAATTTTGATAGGGGAGGAAGAGGACCAATTATATGTTACAATTGTAATTAACCGAGACACTTATCCCGAAACGGCCTGAATCCATGTACAATGTGCACATACTATAGAGATATAGACCATGTGATAGAATATTTTCCTCAACTAGTTGCAAAATGGCAGGCTAGAGGAAACCAGAACCAGAATCCAAATCAGAATGTGCAGAAAATATCAGCTAAAAAATTCAATGAAGGACCAAGAATAGTAGTTGTTATGTGTGGAGGAGCTAGAACAGGAGTTGATGTGACGAGTGAAGGAAAGCATACTGAGCAATGGGTAAGGAAGTATGCATGACCTATGACAACCTTTGATCCTCAGTAAGAAAATGAGATATATCAGACATAAAGAAAAGAAATACTTGGACAATATTAGGAAGCATCAACTTTATCTGTGCCTCATGTTGAAGATCGCGTTGTGCCAAAGAAGCCAACTAGGAAGGTAAGCACTATAAGAGAATTATTAAGGAGTTGTGTAGAGCTACTAAAATATGAAACTATGTTGAATACACTATATGACATGATTGATCACAGTACAGAAGGAAGGGAAAATACCATCGCACAAAGGGAGGTAAAACATGTATTGTGCAGGAAGAGGACCAATGGAGAATTTAGATGCAATGCACAAATTGGGGAATACAGTGTGGATAATGTTATCTTGGACTTGGGGTCTGATGTAAATGTTTTACCAAAACAGACCTGGGAGATGATGGGAAAACCTAAGCTACTATGGTTCCCTATTCAGTTAAGGCTTGTGAATCAACACAAAATAGTACCGATTGGTTGATTAACAAGAGTACCTATGAATATAGATGGGGTGTGAAGTGTGGTAGACTTTGAATTTATTGAGATCGTGGATGATATTCAACCATGTCCAGAACTAATGGGACTTGAATGGCCATTTGATAACCAAGCAATCATTAATCTTAAGAAGAGGGAAATGATATTTGAATTCGTAGATTTGAAGGTTACTGCACCATTGGACCCAACAGAAGGAAAGAGATACATAGAGCCAACAAGAGGAAATGACATTGAAAATTTGTATAACATGACTACGCAGATGGATGGTTATGTTAACCCTACTGCAGATGGTGAGATAAGTTGGAGAAGTACCAACTTGTGTGCATCATAGTTGGAGGAAGGTATAGAGAATTCGAAGCAGAGAATGCATGAAGGTTCAACTAGACGATGTGCATGCATAACTCGATCCTTGTGCTAGATTGGAACAAAATTATGTGATCCACCCAGGTATGATGGATTGAATGATATAAGTTTTTTTGTAAAGGAATTTGAGTTGCAAGTACTTAAACAACAAAGGTTGTTGGCACTAGATGTTGTCCTAAAAGAGACCCCAGCCAAATGATGGGTTGCACACAAAGAAGGAATGTAAGACTGGTCAAAGTGTAGAAGACTAATGCAAGTAAGGTTTGGTACTGAGGTTGAAAATATTGCGCAAAAGTATACACGAGAGAGTGATCCAGTAGGTCATGTTGAGAAGTGTAGGATTTTATGGAGTTTAGTATCGGAAACAGAATGGACACACAAATTTATACATACACTGGACACAATTCCAAAGAACTGGTATCTGGAATTGGAAATGCGTAGAGAAACAACAACATGGGAAGAGTTGACTCAAAGGTTCAAAGTCACATTTACATCTGAACATGAATCTCCATCAATAGATGCAACACTACAGGCTATTCGAACTAAGATCTTCTCAGAAGAAGGGTCGATGTAGATGGTACCAATATGCAGTGTGCACATAGCTAATATGATTGTCCATGAGTTATTGGAGTGTTACAATATATTTAAGGAAGAATATGATTAGGAAGATCCTATGAACGTGAAAGTATTTAAAATAGAAGGAGAACAGGTAGTTGAAGGACCAGATCTTGAGTCCACTACATACACACAACCCACAAAGAAGCAAAAGGTAAACATTGGGACAACAAAGAATCTGAAGTTTGCTTAGATAGGGGATTACTAGAGTGATGAGACCGTAGAAACTAGTGCAAACCTGCTACACGAATATCAAGACCTATTCCCAAATACATTTTCTAAGATGAAGGGGATAACTGGGGACTTAGGCGAGATGAATATTCCCTTGAAACTAGGTGCTAAGCCAGTGCTACAGTGGCCTTACAGGTTAAATCCGAAGTAAAAGGAAAAAGTGAAAGTCGAAATAGACAGGATGTTGGACGCATGAATCATTGAAATGGTAGAAGAATCTGAATGGATCATTCCAATGGTAGTGCAAGAAAAGAAGATGGGAGGAATCATGATTTGTGTGGATCTGAGGAAGCTGAATGATGCTTGTTTACATGACCCATTCCCAACACCGTTCATAGATGAGGTAATAGAGAACATAGGAGGCCAAGAGACATATTCTTTTACTGATGGATTCTCGGGCTGCCATCCGATAAAATTTATGCAAGAAAATTGGTAAAAGACTACTTTCGCAACAAAGTGGGGGAGTTATTAGTATATAGCAATGCCCTTTAAACTAAACAATACCCTTGCGGTGTTTTCTAGAGTAGTGGTTGCAACATTCAAGGAATTTATTCATAATTTCCTTGAAGTATACTTGGATGATTGGATTGTGTTCAGTCTATTGAAGGATCACATAAAAGTACTCAGGATAATGTTGAATAGGTGTAGACAGTGTTAGATTTCACTGAACTTGAAGAAGTGTATTTTTTGCACACCGTTTGGAATTTTGTTGGGCCATTTAGTCTGCAAGTAAGGATTACTAGTAGAACCAGCCAAGATTGCAGTAATCTGGATTTAGAACCACCTAAATTAGTCAGATAGTTGAGGGAAACTATGGGTCATACAAACTATTACAGGTAATTTATCAAAGGATATGCACAAATCACAACACCAATGGAAACGTTGTTGAAGAAGGAAGCAAAGTTCCAATGGAATGAGGATTGTCAGAAGGATTTGGACACATTAAAGAAAAAAATAGTGACCGTGCCGATTTTGATATTTCGAGATTAGAACAAGGAGTTCCATGTTCATGTAGATGCATTGTCCATAGCTTTGGGCACAATACTATCTCAGTCAGGGGAGGGAGACATAGATCACACAATTTCTTTTGTAATTAGGAAGTTGTCTTTAGCAGAGAATAATTACACCACTACAGAATGAGAAGGACTAGAAATAGTTTATGCACTACAGAAGTTCAGACATTATTTATTGGGGTCTCACTTTAAGATGTACACATACCATTCAACATTAAAATACTTAGTGAACAAGCCAGTGTTGGGGGGGAGGATATGAAGATGGCTACTATTGTTCCAGGAATACGATTTTGAGGTTGTGGTGAAACCATGGAAGTTGAATGCAGGACCAGATCATCTATCATGCATACTATCAGGAGAAGATGTAGGAAATTTAGATGACAGCTTCCCATATGGACAAATATTTGCAGTTAAAATGGTGGATGATTACTTCTTGGACATACTGCAGTTTCTAAGTACAGGAATGGCTCCATCAGACATGATAGTTGCATAGAAGAAACAACTGGTAATGAAACCAACAGATTATAAGTTGATTGCAGAGAATTTATACAAGTTGGTTGTATATGTAATACTGAGACGATGTGTGTTGGAACATGAAAGACCGGTGATACTCGAAGAAGCGCATGCCATGATTGTAGGAGCACATTATGCAGGGAGAGAAAATGCACACAATATTTTGTGTGCATGGATTTGGTGGCCTACACTTAACAAAGATGCTAAGGAATACTGTCAGTCATGCGATGTATGTCAAAGAGTGTGAAAGCCATACATGAGGGATGAAAGGCCTTTTAATCCATAAATTGCATTACAAGCATTTGATAAATGGGCCATAGACTTTTTGGGGCCAATCAACCCACAAGCAAGAAGATCAAGGGAAACGTACTTAATCACTGTGACAAATTATTTCAAAATATGGGCAGAAGCAGCACCAGTCACAGACTACACCATGAACATTGTTGCACAATTTTTGTTTGAGATGGTAGTCACACGATTTGGATGTTTGTGCATATTACTCAATTATCAAGGAACACACTTTCTGAATAAGACAATTACAACATTGACCGAGGATTTTCAAATTCATCATCAAAAGAGTACCCTGTACCATCCTTAGGCCAATGGGATAGTGGAAGATTTCAATAAAATACTGGAGACTACTTTGACAAATATCTGCAAGGTAGGGAGAGATGATTAGGAATTAAGAGTTCCTAGGTTGTTATGGGCCTACAAGACAACAAGAAAAAAGTTGAAAGGACATAAACCTTTCATCTTGGTCTATGGGAAAGAAGCAATTATGCCAATGGAGTTTATTCTACCTAGCATGCACATTGCAACAATCACTGATCTTTCAGACTCTGGCATAATAGAGGAGAGATTTTCATAGTTGGTACAACTTGAGGAAGGTCATTTTGTCACGGGTTTCCATTGGAAAGTTCAGAAGGAAAGAGAAAAGCAATGGCATGATATACACATTAAACAAAAAAAGTTTCAAGTGGGAGATTTGGTATTACTCTATGACAACAAGTTCATGCAACATCCAGGAAAGTTTAGAATGCACTGGTTAGGACCATATGTGATTCAACATGTAATAGAGACAGGTGTTATGCAATCGAAAACCCTAAATGGATAATTCCTTAGAGGAATGGTGAATGAAAGTTGACTGAAACTCTATAGAGACGGTCGATAGTCTACACAGTAATTTGGGTTGCTCCAGAACACATGTTAAGAGAATAATCCACAGAAGAAAAAGACCACAACACAAGTAGATGTTAAAGAAAAATAGTTGTGTAGTTTGGAACTGATAATACCGTTAACAGAATTAAAGTAAGGAAAAAATGGAGAGAATATGGTAATGACATGTCATAAAGACGCCGTATAATCTTAAATGGTAAAAACCACTGGAAATCACGATAGATTGGAAGTACGAGGAAAACATCACATGACAAATTTGGTAATAAAGTCACATTTATTTAACCATTCATCAACCTCATTGGCATATTGGACAAGTTAGTTAAGGCATGAAGATACATGCACAGTGGGCAAGGAGGCACAAAAGCAGTCGGAGGTTTCTAAGTGTAAATCATTGTTACTAAGAGCTACATGCAAGAGAGAGTGAACCAAAGAGAACCCAAGTGACTCAGAACCGAACTACAACTACAACAAAATAGCCACAGAGCAAGTAAAGGGACTTGTCGCAGAAAATGACGGACCCACTGAAAGTTGGAGCACCATCAACAGTGGCACGAAAGAAATCGAAATGACCAACAAATGCACCATAGGTTGAGGAAATACCTGGAGCTTTGGCTTTGGCTTCACTGGAAAGCTTCCACAGGGATTATATCCCACCGAGGAAAGACAATGTGCCTCAAGTCAAAGTACCAGTAGATGGGAAATATGCATTGGCAACATCACCACTCCCACTTGGTATAAGTGTGGAAGGAGACATGCTTGGCAAGGTTGTCTCCCTCAAGTTTGTGGATCACGATATCATAGACAAGCAGAAGTTTCTCGACATGGCCAGGGAAAAGTACTTGTGCACTAAGAGCGTACTGGGCACATGACTGATATTAATGGAAACACATATATGGGAAACATGACTTGAGAAGTAGGGAATACTACATGTATTGGAGGTTCCCCAATTCAGATAAAGCCTGGAAATCAATTCATGTGTTAAGTTACTGCTCAGTTGCATCTATGGAGGGAAATTTTGGCTTGACCCACTAGTGTCAAGTGATACTGCATTAATTTCGTGAATAATAGGGCTACCGAAAGTAGGAGAGGATCTGATGATTTTGTTCAATAAGACATGGGAGAGATCCCTATCAGAATCAATGAAGGTGAAATTTCACACCTTCAGGGGGAAAAGGAGATAGGATGTCGTGAACATCAATGATAGTGGTGTTAGGTTTGCAACGCAGGTGTTGGCCTGTAAATTGTTGTGCAAGTGTCGTAAGGAAGAAGTACTAGCCGCAGTGATCGTAGCCTCAGAAAAATGCTCAGAAGGGGTCCAAATGAACTGATCCAGCTTCTTGGTGAATCATTTTTTGATAGACTGTATTGAGTCCCAGGAGAAGGGTACATAATTTCACTATGCATGGATTTTGATTTTGATTGCACTGGTAGGATAGCAGGAACCAGGATACTACTAATGCATGGGAACAACTAGTAGAGGTAATATAGTCGCACGGTATGCCAACTTATGGCATACAGAGAACAAAAGGAGGCAACATGACAATAATGTTACATTTTTGTATACTTTGATAATATCATATATCTAATCAAACATACACCACGCATCTCAAGAGAGCCAATGGAAACCTACAAGGATATTGCATGATTCAAAGCAGACATGCACCATATGTATGTGCAAGCAAAGAAGGACCCTATGTGCCAGTGGCTGCCAACCAACTATAGGTGGACAACAGAGGATGTATGCCTATTTGTGAATGATTGGGAATATGGGTGGAAAACCCCATCAGAAAAAATGAGGCACTTGGAAGATGAAGAAGAACAGGATAAGAGTGATGAAGAACTGGATGAGGGATAAGGGAATGACCCAGACAATGGTGCAGGATATATATATGATTTTCCCATCAATAGTAGAGGCACAACATACATTCCCCATAGTAGGAGTGAAACGCAAAGATAAGGGGAAGGAGCCAACAAAAGGGTCATGCAAGAAGACTAAAGTGCACAAGGAACCTCCAGTTTATAATTTGACCAATGACAACATGGACTGAATCGGATACCAAGTATGGTACATCGTGGAGGAAGTCATGGAGGAAGCGATGAGGAAATAGGAAGAGCAACACAAAAATGTGCAGGAACAATTGGTAACACTCCAACAGCTCTTGGAAGAAACCAACATAACAAAAGAGCACATGACAGAGGGGGGAACATCCATAATTCTGATGGAGGAGGCAGAGACTCCTCATCCAGTCTTAACCAAGGTAGCAACTAGACACAGAATGCTACAAATTGAGACAGATGCAATTGAGTTCCCAACGACAGAATTACAAGAATAGGTGAAGGTGCTCATCTATCTGAACATTGTGGTGTCACGGATGTCAACATACATATTACAAATCTTGCAAATGGGCATGTTGTATGAGATTAGGATCTGAGGAGATGAAACGCACCAAGAACTCACCAAAGTATAGGATGAAAGGGATCAATTGCAGCAACAGTATGAAATTGTTCTACAACAAAAGAGCATAGTGGAAGGGAAAGTGGAAGGAGTGAGGAAGGAAAAGAATAAGGTCGAGGAAAGGGATAGGAAAGTGTTAAAGGAAAAGGATGAAGTCAAGAGTATGGCATAGACGACACAAGTGGTCATCTAGAAGTTGTACAAAGAAATTCCATAGGTCCCGATAGTAGTAGAAGATACTATGAAGGAGCATGTATTGAAAATTGGCGAAGTCATCAAGGGCTTCTGATCGAAGATTGAGGACCTACAGTTGTGAAGTACGCCAGGCACAACACCAGAAGTAAGAGCAGGAAGAGAGAGAAAAGTGATGACAGTCATTGCCAACATCAAGAAAGTGGAGGAAAAGTGCACAAAACTCTACGAGGAGAGCACGAAAATATGGAAATACATGGTGGAAGACCCAGAGATGAAGGTTGTGGAGGCCAAATTAATAGTAGCATGGGAAAAGGCCCAGAAAGCTTCACAGAGAATCAACAAACTTCCACCAATTGAACGTATGACAACAATTTTGGCACAGAGGCAATCATACGTGGAATTTGAAAATAATGAGGGATTATCAAAAGATCCTTCAGCAACGCTTAGGACCATTGTAAGAAGACGCATTGAGGGTGATAGGTAAACTATCCACTGAACAGGGCAAGGTGAAACAAGAAGCACATGAAGTAGAAGAAAAAATCATAGCTTTGACTATGCAGGGGGTCGAAGAGATTGTGGAAATAGAGAAATAAATAATAAAGGAAGTTGTGACAGTTAAGGAAGCCTCCCAGAAATTCATCCAAGGATGGAGGAGCGTGCAACAAGCCTAATTAGCTCGGGACGAGCCACATGTGAGTATTGGGGGCCTGCTGGACAGGAATTTTGGAAATAATATACATAAAAATACTAAGTATTGAAGAAGTTCACAAAAGAAGAAGGAAGATTCAAGAGTGCATAGTTGAGTCATAGCCAGGAGTCTAGTGCATAGAGAGAAGAATAAATAAGAGAGAAGAATAAACAGAGGAATAAAAACACAAGAATAAAATAGAGGAATAAAGCATAGAATAAAATAGGAGAACAAAGCGGGAAAAAAGGAAGGATGACAACCTGACATGTTAAAGATAGAAGGACGTGAAAAAGTAGGAAGAACAACAGTCAGAGTGAAAAAGCAGCATGCAAATGGAAAATCGGGTGAAAGTAGCCTGAACAACAAGTTAACTTGAGTTATCATGTATTGTAATAGGGTTTTGGGATGAAGAAAGTAGGGTTTTAAGCCCTATAATTTAGTTGTAAATATGTAATGGGTTGGGAGAATAGGAGTTCAACTAGTTATTGTTATGGTTTTGTTATGTTCCATTCGATTGAGGATGAAGAGTGATAGGATAGGTGGAGAAGGAAAGAGTGTATGTCTGAATGCCAATGAGATTATGCAAAGAGAGAGAGAGAGAGAGGCTTGCACTGCAGAGTGGATGGGATAGGAGAAAGGAGAGATAACCATGATGTATCTTTGTAAGTGCATTGCATAATCCTAAAGCAATTTCCAAACACATAATAAATAAGCCAATTGTTGTGGATGTAGCCCAGAGTTGGGTGAACCACTTTAACTCCTGTGTTGAATGTATTTTGTGTGATTTTTCATGGATTCTATATGGATGCATACTAGATTAGATTTTTCTTATGTATAATCATTGCGCAATTGTTATGATTGTTACAGTAACGGGTTATGTTGTAATCTATAATATAATGGTAATATGAATCTGAACTCATTAAGTATCCAATGAAGAAAAAAGACATAGCAGTGCGCACATAACCAAT
Organism: Picea sitchensis; assembly: GCA_010110895.2. Classification (NCBI taxonomy): domain Eukaryota; kingdom Viridiplantae; phylum Streptophyta; class Pinopsida; order Pinales; family Pinaceae; genus Picea; species Picea sitchensis. The sequence goes on along the minus strand of SNQJ01S0054177.1, from coordinate 8,979 downwards.
AAGTAAGAATGAATAGAAAAATCACCTCTCATTCCCTCACTACTACAGAAACTTGGTTCATGTAGTCCCAATAGATACCTCGGGTGAGACTTCATTTGCATGCACGTGATGTTGAAAGGGCCTGTTTCTGAAGAGTTTTGTTGGTCAAAGATAACTTGAAACTAGGGTATTACAACCGTGTGTTGTCCCAACAGTGGGCGATGCCCCCGAACCCCTATGTAACATCCCCATTATAAGCCCCAGCTTAATTAATGCTTATGTGGATATAATATGTGGCTATGGCCAAGCAATGTAATATATGAATTGTATTTCAATGTTTTAATAATAAAAATGTGATGTCAGCTACTAAGGGGACATGGACAAGAGTTGGGGGCTGAATTAATCCACAAGAGAGGGAAGTTTCTAGAATAATGGTCGGAGGGGGAATTACCCATGTATATCAATTTAACCCATTTTCCTAAACTTGCCAATTGTATATGAATCTTCCAATTTCTGATTGAGTGTTCCCAAATCTAATCATTGAATGCATGTAAGAGGGTGGGTGTGAGTGGTCACATCCTTCTAATTGAATGTTTCCAAATCCAATCATTGAATGCATGTAAGAGGGTGGGTATGAGTGGTCACGTCCCAAAGTTATTGGGCACATGGGGGTTGAGTACAATCAGCTTGGGGAAGAGTGTGAGTCAAGAAAGGAAATCCACAAGAGAGGAATTGGTATGGGTTGGGATAGGAGTAGAAGAAGGGAGAAGAGAGAGCTTGGAGTTGGTGCAACCATGGAGGGCAAATTCTGGAGCACAACTGGAACAAATTGGAGCTGGAAAACTGAAGATCCAGGTTTTCAGGACTAAAGAGTGAAATCCTCTGTGAGTTGCACTAAACAACAAGTGTTGTTGTTGGTTTGTTGATATTTTTCCTAGCAACAAGTTCCCTTGAGTTCCCAGCTGAGAGATTCTTAGTTACCAATGTCAAAGAGACCATGATAAATGAATGGCGCATTCCTTGGTCTATCCCTGATAAATGGATGGTACATCCCTTGGGTTAACCCTGATAAATGGATGGTACATCCCTTGGGTGACCCCTGATAAATGGATGGTACATCCCTTGGGTGATCCCTGATAAATGAATGGTACATTCCTTAGGTTGGGCAGGTCAAGTGGAAGAGAGCTGGTGGAAAAATCAGGATAGTTGTAGGAGAATATTAGTTGGATTATGAGTTTTATGAGATGCGAGTGGACTATGAGAGACCACCCTCTTTTGCAGATTACTAACCTCAGCTCGGGGGTGACTGGTTGTTGAGATTTGGAACAATCATTCTATGGTTGGGTGGAACATTCATCCCAAGCTACTAGTTGCACGATTCTTGTTTAAAGACAAATTTTTTATCCTGTATTGAGTTATTTACTTTTGTTATTGTTGTGCATGAACTCTGCGTGAATGAGAATTATGACTTATATGCTACTGTAGTGAACGGTTTAGTTGTGTTTCATGTTGATTGTTAGAATGCTTTAGATGCATATGTTTTATGGTTATAGAATGTAGTTAAATATGTTATAAATGTGTAGTTGTAAGCTATAGGAAATCAACTAACAGTAAAACAATTACTTTAATTAGCAGAAGTTTCATTTTTATGTGTATTATGCACATAATGTTGCTTAATTGGAGGCTAGGTATGTTACAGTTTGGTATCAGAGCTGATAATGAGATCATTTTTGTTGATTTTTCACTATGTTAGGCTCAAGCATGAGGTTTATTTCATTTTATCATTTAATTGAACCATAAATAAATGCAGCTACACTATTCACAATTGTTGCAATAACCAAGATCACAAGAATAAATACCATGCACAAGAACACAAGAAATATCCTAGGAAAGCCCTTATCAACAAGGGAGAAAAACCCATCAATCCTTTGCTATATTCTCAAGAGAAGATCCTCCAACCATGAAACCCTAATGCACACAAGAGGGTGCTATACTACCTTGAAACTTATGCCCAAGAGAGGTGTGCACTTCAGCCCTAGAAATGTACTTGCTGAAATTTACAAATGACAAGTGACATGTGTGAGTGTGTGATTCCTCAACGGGGAAATCACCTCTTATTTACTATACCTAGACACAGTAAAATTTGTGTCTATTGACCCAATAGGGCCAACCTCAATAACTCATAAAATAATTAATTATTACAATAAACATTAATTATCTTTCACATATGGTGGAGCCAATTTGTACCCTTTACATCACAATTAGGGTTATAGGGGAATCTTACTCTCAGACAATATAGCAAGGGATCTCACACATCCACTAGTGCTCAGCCACTAGGGGCACGTCCACCTATGCTCAGCCACATGGACGTCCTACTCAACAGATCTCTATCTCACTGAGTCCACAGGAGAATCATCTAGAGTACCATCTCAAGCCTAACTCAACTGAGTCCATAAGGCATAAGACCACACGTCATAACAACTCATTCCATAGTCTGATGTACACTCATCACATGGGCACCTTCACCCCACACAAGGGCACACATCGTCTCATATCAGTATAGAGAGGAATGACACACCCATCTCATGGGCACACCCGACACATGGGCTCTCTCATAGGTCGACTCACTCAGTCTCTATCCTGGAGGATGTCTCATGAAGATGTAATCATCAACACTCCCTCTCAGCTAGGGAGGCATTCTCCACCAGGCCAAGTCTCTCACAGAAGTACTCGAACTTCGTCTTGGTAAGCAGTTTGGTGAAGATATCTACAATTTTATCCTGTGTAGGAAGGTATTGCACGTGTACTACTTTCCTCTGCACCATTTCTCTAATATAATGATATTTTATCTCAATGTGTTTCGATCTATCATGAAACATAGGTTTATCAGAGAGCTTCACAGAGCTCTGGTTATCACAATGAATAATGGTAGGATCCATCTCATTATCAAATAAATCTATCATGAGATTGCGAAGCCACACTACTTCACAGACTGCCACACTCAACGCTATATACTCTGCTTCTGCGATACTCAAGGCCATAGAGCTCTATTTCCTACAACACCAGGAAACCATGGTAGACCCCAAGGTAAAACAACAACCGAATGTGATCTTCCAGTCCAATGTTCTCCCTGCCCAATTTGCATCGACTTATCCCTTCAAACTCAAGTCTACACTCGAGGCATATCTCAGTCCATATCCAACTGTTCCTCATAGATATCTCAATACATGCTTTGCTTCTATCAAGTGAGTCTGTCTCGAATGACTCATGAAATGACTAAGTACATTCAATTCATAGCATATATCAAGCCTAGTGTTAACCAGATACATCAATGATCCAATCATTTTTTGGTTCAAATGTGGATCAATCTTGCCTGAATCAATAGAAGCATCATTCATTTTCTTCAAATCCATCACCATCGGTGTAGGCATGGATTTGCAGTCTATCATACTGAACTTCTTCAATATCTCGACTGTATATTTTCCTTGACTCAGGAAAATGTCATCAGTCCTCTGCCATACTTCTAGTCCCAAGAAGTAGTGCATCATACCCAGATCCTTCATCTTGAATTCAGAAGTCAATGCTCGCTTGCATTCAACAATAAGTCTTTCTAAACTAGTGAGGAATAATTCATCCACATATAGGACCAAGATTAGGCACTCGTTACCAACAATATGATAATATAGGTTTGTATCAACAACAGTCTTGTTGAATCCCAAACTCATCAAGAATCCATCCATATTATCGTACCAAGCACGAGGTGCTTTCTTTAGTCCATACAGGGCTTTCTTCAACCTGCACACATGATTTTTCTCGTCATGTATCACAAATCCTTCTGGTTGCTCGATGTAAACTTGTTCATCAATCTCACCATGGAGAAATGTTGTATTTACATCCATCTGATGTAGTTTCCAACCCATGGATGCAACTAGTGCAATGATAGTACAGATGGAAGTGTATCGGGATATTGGAGCAAATGTCTCCTCATAGTCAATTCCCTCCACCTGTGAGAATCCTCTGGCTACAAATATCGCTTTATATTTCTTGAAAATTCCATCAGTTGCATGCTTGATATTATAGATCCACTTGGAAGTTACTACAAACTTCCCTTCTTCTCTCAGAACAATATCCCAAAAATCATTCTCCAAGATGGACTGATATTCTTCTGCCATGGCACCTTGCCATACTCGTTGACCTATCGCTTCTCCATGACAAGAAGGCTTAGAATCAATGATGTGGCTCATGGCTGAAAAGTAGCTCGAAAATCTCTTTGGTCTCTTACTCTCTCGGGATGTGCCTTGAGGAGTTGCATGGCCCTCTGCCTCTTGTAGAGTTTGTTGAGCCTAGGCAGGCCTTTTATGGCCTATTGAAATGTATCTGGGGATATCGAATGGAGAAATTGGATCAACTGGAATAACTAGATCAACTGGAATAATGGTTTTCTCCCTCTGAACTGCTGAAGGGGGAGAAGGTATTGTCTCACTATCAATCTCTATATGAGATTCTCTGGATCTTTGAAAGGCTATCTCTTCTTCAAAGATAACATCTCTGCTTACCTCAATTTGTCTCTGACCAGGGATGTAGATTTGATATGCCTTTGAAGATTCACTGTATCCCACAAATATACCCGTTCTCCCTGAAGGGTCTAGCTTGGACCTCTTCTCTTTGGGTATATGAAAGTATAGTGGGCACCCAAATATCCTAAAGAGTCCAATCTCAAGCTTCACTCCAGTGAAGGATTCTTCGGGAGTTATGTTCTTCAAAATATGGTGAGGACTCATGTTATGAACATATACTGCTGCCATGAATGCTTCTACCCATAGAATCATAAGTAGACTCTGATCACGTATCATTTCTTTGGTTGCCTCGATGATGGTTATGTTCTTCCTCTCTACAACCCCATTTTGTCGAGGGTTGTAAGAAACTGTGTACTCCCTCTTGATCCTTGTTTCAATACATAAATCATTAAAATCCTTGGAGGTATATTCTCCTCCATTATCTGATCTTAGTACCTTGATCTTCCTTCCAGTCAGGTTCTCAACCTAAGCTTTGAATTTTTGAAATTTTTGCAAGGACTCCATCCTTGGTCTTCAAGAAATAAATCCATGTTTTCTGAGAGTGATCATATATGATGAGTACATAGTACAAATATCCATTTAGGGAGGCAATAATCATTGGCCCACACACATCTGAATGTATCAAGTCCAATATTTCCTTGGATCTATTGTTACTACTCAAGAAGGATCCCTTGACATTCTTGCCAAGAGCACAACCTATGCAACCACCTTTATGTTGAATTTGTATCTTTGGAAGGCCCATTACCATCTTCCCTAGAGTTGGAAGGGATCTATAATGAATTTTAGCAAATCTCCTATGCCATAGCTCATTCAAGATGATAGTGTCATGTAACAGGGCCTAGGCTGGTCGGACAGTCAACCTATATAAGATGTTTTCTCGAACACCAATTACTCAGGCAGAATTCATATGTGAGTCCTTGTGCCATGCAAGAACTTTTCCTTCAGAAAAGGTAACCTTGTAGCCTTTATCTTCTAAGGAAGAAATGGATACAAGGTTCCTTTTCATCTCAGGTACATATAGTACCTCACTCAAATGAAGAGGCATGTCAAATTCTAGTTGGAATACAGAAGTTCCAACCCCTTTCACATTATATCTAGCATTGTCTCCAAGTACAACATGTAAACTGGTCTCTTTCTCAAATAGTTTTGACTCTCTCTAAGTCAAGTGACTCCCTCTAAATTATGAAGGATAAACATCTTCCTTTGTTGTTAACCTTCCTGGAACAAGAAAACAAATGAAAGGAAACAAGACAAGAATATCTCCTAGAGGAGAATAATGAGTACATATCTAGAATCAAAACAATTTAAGGATTGTTGTCACAGCTCCAACGCCTACTTGTAATGTAGAAAACATATAAATGTAGGTTAGAGTCATGATAATTAAAACAATCAAACCTAAAGTCTTCATTTCCAATGTGTTTTTCCTCTAAATGCACTGATATCCCTCTAGATCCATGATTGCAGCAAAGGTTCCTTCCTCTTGCAAGTACCCTCATGACAATGATACAAATAATATATACAAGTGCATACCTAAGAGTGTTGATATGAAGAGGAAGGATTCATCTTTGATGTCTTCATATATCTGATGTGGTTCTGGATCTATCTTCCAATCTTCTTCATGTAGTCTGAAGTTTCTTGATTCCTCAAGCCTATCTTCCAACAGAGTTTTTTTCATCATATTTTCAAATTCTTCACAAACCCTTGCCAACTGGGCTAGAAAACCTAACGGCTAGGCTAGGATAGAAAATTTTGGTTTTATTGGCAACAATAAGCCTTGAAAGTCAGAAGAACACTGGTGAGCTGAAAATCTCCTTCAATTTGTTGCAGAAACCCTAAATCTGATTTTTCTGCAGAAAATTGTGGAACCCTAGAAACCCTGGGTCCAAAAATCCAAAATTCTTAGAATTAAACTTTGAGAGTCTCTAGAGGTGCGCTGAAGGAGGCCGTACTCTCTTATGCCAATTTTAGACTCAACGTCCAAGTATAAAGTGTTGAAACTGAAAAAGAAGGAGGGTTGTGTGGAATTTTAGAAACCCTAGAAGGTCGTACGAAATTGCAGAAAGGAGGACGACTGGCTTTAATGATTATGCAATGGGTTCTTCAATAACTAAGCTCTAATACCATGTTGAATTTTCACTATGCTAGGCTCAAGCATGAGGTCTATTTCATTGTATCTTTTACTTGAACCATAAACAAATGCAGCTACACCATTCACAATTGCTGCAATAACCAATATCACAAGAAGAAATACCATGCACAAGAACACAAGAAATATATTAGGAAAACCCTTCTCAACAAGGGAGAAAACCCCAACAATCCTTTGCTATATTCTCAAGAGAAGATCCTCCAACCATGAAACCCTAATGCACACAAGAGGGTGCTCTACTACCTTGAAACTTGCGTCCAAGAGAGGTGCACACTTTAGCCCTAGAAATGTACTTGCTGAAATTTCCAAATGACAAGTGACTTGTGTGAGTGTGTGTTTCCTCAATGGAGAAATCACCTCTTATTTATACTATACCTAGACGCAGTAAAATTTGTGTCTATTGGCACAATAGGGTTGACCTCAATAACTCAGAAAATAATTAATTATTACAATAAACATTAATTATCTTCCACATATGGTGGATCCGACCTATACCCTTTACATCACAATTAGGGTTACAGCTAAATCTTACTCTCAGAAAATATAGCAAGGGATCTCACACATCCACTAGTGCTCAGCCACTAGGGGCACATACACCTGTGCTCAGCCATAGGGATGTCCTACTCAACGAATCTCTAACTCACTGAGTCCATAGGAGAGTAATATCGAGTACCATCTCAAGCCTGACTCAACTGAGTCCACAAGGCAGGAGACCACATGTCATAACAACTTAGTCCAGAGTCTGACGTACACCCATCACATGGGAACCTTCACCCCACACACCCATCTCATGGGCACACCCAACACATGGGCTCTCTCACAGGTCGACTCACTCAGTCTGTGTCCAGGAGGATGTCTCACGAAGCTGTAATCATCAACAGTTTTGCATGAGGTGACCCAACCTAGGTGGCTGGGTACATTACAAAGTGGTATCATAGCTAGGTTTTCAATGCTAAGCCTAGATGTAGGGCTGAGTTAACAGAATGCAGAAGTGGAAATCCATAGAGAATTAACTCTAGAGTATGTATGCAACTTGTTTTATTAAATTACTGCAATAAATTTGATAGGAATTTCATGGGTAAGGTGAAGAATTGAGCCTCTTTGGAAATTTCGAAAATAAGCAAATTGGAAAAAATTGGGTATTTTTTTCATATGATGATGTCACCATGACATGGAAGTCACGTGTTAGCTGACGTGGTGGAAGAAAGACATGTACTGCCATGGTGGTAAGTACATGTTGAATGGGATGACAGTTGGCAGGTGATGTAGAGCCATGTGGTAGGGTAAGTGCCAGCCCCATGAAACTATGGTAAGATCTTGGAAAATGGTTAAGTGTTGAGAATTTTGGACGGACTTATGAAAGGAAGGTTACAATATTATGAGTCTGTGAGTCTGTGAGTCCGTGATAGAGTGGAAAATTGGATAAGTGTTGAGAATTTCGGATAGACCTGTGAAAGGAAGGTTACAAGATTATGATTATGCGAGTCTGTGAGTCTACGAAGAAGTAGAAAAATGGTTAAGTGTTGAGACTTTTCGAATGGACTTATGAAAGAAGGTTACAAGTTTATGAGTCCGCGAGTCCGCAAAGGAAAAAGAAACTAAGTGTTGGTGGCGGGTTCATGGAAGGTATGAAGAAGAGATATGACTTAGATCCACGATGAATACATTAAGACAGATCAACGATGAAGATCTAATCAAGAAATGATCAAGTAATTGTTAAGTGTTGCTACTATGTTGCACATCCCAATGAATATTCCTTCACTATTTTTCCACCATAATTTTCAGCTCAGAGCTCGGACTGGGGAAAATGAATAGTCGTTGGAAATATATTGATAAGAAAAAGAGATCTGCCAACCCATAATTTTGATCTGGGCACTATGTTTTCTTCAAAAGTGATAAAAGTGAATTCTCTAGTAGCAAATGAGTGGAAATTGCAACTTGTAATTGTTGGAACTACTCTCTCGAAACTCAGATTGAGGCATGAGGGCAGTCATTGGAAAGTTGTTTCGAAGATGAATGCATTTAAGGAATCCTACTTGAGAGTGGTGCATTAATATTCTTCATAATTTAAAATGAATAATTACATGTAATCTAATTGACAAATATTTTGCAATATGCTTAATTCTAACATCAATTATTGCATGCACGTTCTTGCAGAATTAGAGATACAAAAAAGCAGACTTTAGTTGCTACATGTGTAACACCCTACTTCCCCCAATTTGTAATTAATCATAGAATAGGAATTACCATGCTAATGCATGAGGAAAATGTAAATGT
>SNQJ01S0054176.1:88965-99472 GCA_010110895.2 Picea sitchensis | reverse complement strand
ATGTTCCTAGGCAAGGGTACTCGAAGGGGGACCTTTCCCCATGTCCCTTTTTGATGGGAATGCACAAAAATGCATAAGGGAATGCCCCCTTAAAAATGGGATTATTCTCACCTAAAAAGTTGTGCTCTCATTTCCCATTTGACCTTTTTTGATAATTCGGTGGGGAAAAATATAGCAAAATACATTTTAACTTAATGTTTAATTCCCCCATGAGTTCTCCTTTGGTGCTGCCTGTCATTTTTGTGTTCTGCCTCTGTGAGATTTTTAAGTTTCTGCTGTGTGATGGGTTGAGTGATGGTGTAGGATTAGAAAATTTCAATGGTTTACGTTTAAATACTCATATATTTTGATTTTAAACTTTTAGTAGTTTTGGGCAGTGTCCCCTATGTTGGAGACCCCAATGTTCCCTAGAATTTGTGGAATGCTTCCATACGTCCCCCAGATGTGTTTCTTTGCTCCTGCATCTTGGAAACTTGGGGGAACATTAGTATTTACCCTCATCCTCCCCATATCTCCTTTTGGTGGCCTCCTTGGCCTTCTTCTTCTCCATGCACATAGTTGATGTAGCCCTTATCCAATATCCTCTTACAAATATATATGCACACTCCCATAATAATATGGGCACACTCCTCATCTCATGCTTGCATACTTGCTCTTCATGTGTTGTATGCAAGTATATTTACATTGTTGTGTCTGCATGCTCTTCTTTTGTTTTACTTGTATGCAAGTATCTTTACATTGCTGACTATGATCATTATGTAACTACTGTTGTGTTGATGCTTAAATGCTTCCCACAGGAGATCACTATGGAAGCTATGCATTATCTAGACATGATTAGGAGACTTTCAAGTCTAGGGTGTTTCCCTCCATAAGCACCATTGTGAGGACCTTGGAATCACACAAACCTACCTTCAAAGATTATGCATGGTCACACCACTTTGGACATAGAGTCAGGAAATCAGCTGCAAAGTGACTAACATTTATTGACAGATGCAATTCCAGGTGATTTTGTTGGAGTTCACTGTAGAGCACAGTAACTTCTTAGCCATAAAGTGAGTTTAAGAGACAATCCTTAAATCCATTCCATTCAGTTAAAGCAGGAAGACCATATTGTTAAATCTTTGGGTACTAGTTAACTAGCTACCATCTCATCTAATTCTTTCATTTTTTCCATGAAAGGGTGGTAGTGTTGTTTTGACTTTTGTCATTTATGGCTTTTATATTTTATGACTCTTGAATAGCAAACAAGGGATATTCATATGCTAAAATTTTGACATGTACACGACGGTGGTATTGGGTGGATTCATTCTCTTTGTTTGGTTTGGTAAACCAGTAAGGTTGGTAAACCCCTTTTCACTGGTGGTTACAAAACTCCTTATAATATCATCTTCACAACACTACAAAACTCCTTATAATATCAGCTTCACAACACAGAGACCTTTGGATATAAAGCCACGACTGAGGGTCATCTAGTCTGTCAAATCACTCACGATTTGCACTCATCCTTATTTGCAAAGAATTAGCATGAGGATCGACATTAACAACACCTCTGCATTTCCAATGTGTGCTAGGTTCATAATGAATAGAAATATTTCCTTTGGCACCCTTAACTTGAATTATGTTAATCAATGTACGTTGGCTATATTTTATATTTTTAGGATTGTTTCTGTATATTATTATTCTTTACTTAAAGAAAGTGCCTATTGTTCCCTGAACATGGGAAAAAATAAGAATTTATTAGAATAAAGCCATGAAATAAATATTTATAGACTTCAGCTATAATAAGTTTTTCAATTTTGTTTATGACATGTACACAACGGTGGTATTAAGTGGAGTCATTCTCTTTGTTAGGGTTGGTAAACCAGTGAGGTTGGTAAACCCCTTTTCACTGGTGGTTACAAAACTCCTTATAATATCATCTTCACATCACTACAAAAATCCTTATAATATCAGCTTCACAACACGATGACCTTTGGCTATGAAGCCACGACTGAGGATCATCTGCTCTGTCAAATCACTCACGATTTGCACTCATCCTCATTTACAAAGAATTAGCATGAGGATCAACATTAACAACACCTCTGCATTAACATGAAAGGAATGTTTATTGCATTAACACGATTTCACACCTCATAAAGACTTGGTCAACCCCATTATGATGGGGTATCAAGTGGAATCATTTTTTTTTGGAGGTTGATGAACCCCTTTTTGACTGGAGAGGGTATAAAACGCATTACGATATCATCTTTACCACATGGTGACCTTGCTATGAACCCACCATTGAGGGGCATCTATTTATCAAATCCGCCTAGGACTTGCACCTTCCCTCATTTGCAAAGACTGCATTAGCATGGTTCCCACCATTAACAACACCTCTGCATTAGCATGAAACCAATGTTTATTGCATTAACATGACCTCACACTTTGGAAAGATTCCATCAACTATGTTATGATGGGGAGCATGCCTATCTGGTGTTTGAACCTGATTCATCATTATGAAAAACGCTCTACCTTAACACTAGACCATACGCTGATGTACATTGAACGGAGTAGTCTTTGTTAAAGTTTCATTTGAGAATTGTTGAAAGTGATTGAGTACTTCTTTTTCGCTGTGTGTTGGGTTCATAATGAATAGAAATATTTCCATTGGCACCCCTAACCTGAATTATGTTAATCAATGTACATTGTCTATCTTTTATATTTTTAGGATTGTTTCTGTATATTATTATTCTTTAATTAAAGAAAGTGCCTACTGTTCCCTGAACATGGGCAGAAATAAGACATTATTAGAATAAAGCCATGAAGGAAATATGTATGGACTTCAGCTGTAATAAGTTTTTCAATTATTTTTATTCATGAAATTGTATGATGCATATTGAGATCAATAACAACCATATTCTGGGCACTGTGTAGAATGCAAGGAAGGAGGTCAATGGGCAGCTAAAGAATGAAGCATATTTTTATGGAGATATTATTATTGTTTTGTTTATGGACCGTTATGAACTTGTAGTGTTGAAGACTTTCAATTTGTGAATATGGGGTAAGTATATAGTACCGTTTTAAAGGGTATTCACAGATTTGGTAGCAAAGTGAAAAAGTTGCTCGTTTGGTAGCACTCGTTGCCTTTAACCTGAAAAATTTGCAATATATCTCCATGCATTTTCAAGATTATCTACTATTTTGTCTTTACATTATAAGAGGCATGTTGTTTGAAATAAAACCTCCATATCTAGTTGTTGTCTTGTTCCGTTTATGGACCGTTATGAACTTGTAGTGTTGAAGACTTGCAATTTGTGAATATGGGGTAAGTATATAGTACCCTTTTAAAGGGTATTCTCAGATTTGGTAGAAAAGTGCAAAAGTTGCTCGTTTGGTAGCACCGATTGCCTTTAACCTGGAAAATTTGCAATATATCTCCATGCATTTTCAATATTATCTACTATTTTGTCTTTACATTATAAGAGGCATGTTGTTTGAAATAAAAGCTCCATATCTAGTTGTTTTCTTGAATCCATGTTTTCTTCATAACCTTTTTGAAAACTTGTAATCGTTTTAGGAGTGAGATGAATCAAGAGTTGAACTTCTAAAGTGATCATTCCTTTAGGATTTCCTTTGGGTACATGTGCTGTGAGAAAAAAGAGAGATAGAAGTGAGACGAATCAAGAGTTGAACGTCTACACGGATCATTCCTTTAGGATTTCCTTCTTTTGATTTCCTTTGGGTACATATGTTGTAATAAAAAAGACAGATAGAATACATGTTGTTGTCGCTGAATACATGTTTCTCAATTAGGACATCTTAGAGGTGTTTTTAATGTGGTCATCCCTTAAATTTGACTCTTAAGGGTCAACTGATGAATTTGTTTTTCTTTGTCAAATAGATTTAAGCATTGTATTTGCAGTGTTCTGTATAAAAATGTGAAATGTATCTCTTCCATGCTTCCTTCTCGACCCCCATGCAGCTAAGGAATAAGAATCGATGTTATTTTCCTAGATATTCGATATTGGTGAATTATACTTCGGCCACCTCACTAATTGTCTGCAATATTCTTTTTCTTAGTTTTGCATTCATTTCCTATAGGTTAGACATATGTGTTCTGCTTTATAGGTTGATTTGTACTTAAAACTCTGCAGGTCCAGAATATTTCTGCAAAATATATTATGAAGTGTGATGATGATACCTTTGTGAGAGTGGATACTGTATTGAAGAAAATCAAAAGAACTCCCCATGTACATGTCTTGTATATGGGTAAGCTTAATATTTTCTACAGGCCTGTCCATGTCGGCAAATGACCTGTAACATATGAGGTTAAGTCTGAGACTACTGGAAGTGTTTTATGTTCTTATTAAGTGAATATTGAGTTTTCCTCTTCCAGAATGCTATAGAATGGGGTTATGTGTTGTTCCTGATTAAGGTTTTGCTTGTTTACCTAACCAGTTCTTCTTACCGAATTAGAATATTTAGGTATACTTTGTCCGATTTTACATTTGTCTTTGTGCTCATTGGATTAATCTAGCATAGATTGTTCTTTTTTTGAGGTTCAGGAATGGCTAGAAGAAGAGTACCCTACTTACGCAAATGGGCTAGGATATATCATTTCAAATGACATAGCGAATTTTGTTGTATCTCAACATGCTAATCACACTTTGAGTGTATTATATCTGATAACTCATTTATGCAAGCATTATGAATGTATTGTAATTTGAACTCTATTTATTTTGGTCAATTTTCACTTGTCTCCTATCTGACTCATCTTAGATGCTTGGTCCAGCTTTTCAAGATGGAAGATGTTAGCATGGGGATGTGGGTTGAAGGATTCAATGCTTCTTCACGTGTTCAATACTCTCATAATTGGACATTCTGCCAATATAGATGTGAAAATGATTACTACACTGCGCATTATAAGTCTCCTAGACAAATGCTCTACATGTGGGACAAACTATTAAAAGGAAAGTTGAGTGTTGCTACTTGTGAAGGTGGTCGTATTGTTTTGCAACAAATTACCTGTACATTTAAGAACTGTTTACCTGTATTCAAATCCTACCTTGAATTTATTATCTCGTTGTCAATTTTGATGAATGTTTTGAAGACCTCTTCGTTGAAGCTGAATATAAGTTAACATTATCATTTATTACACTTGAAGAAAGCACCTATGGAATGGTATTGTCCTTAAACTCCAATCATTATGCTTAAAGATGTGAATACCTTGAAGTGGGTGGTTGTCCAAAGTTTCTAACAGTTTTTGTAACAATCATACAGACAAAATATTCAGGAGTTTCATCCTTGTTCACACGACATGTAAATTACATGGACCCATACAGGACAACCTATTATCATTATAACTATCTAATCTTTATGCTTAAATATTAGATACCTTGAAAAATAGGTTGCCATTTCCAAAATTTTTATAATGGGAGTAGACATTGGTTATCATGAGTTCCCTTGTTAAATCGGTTGCTTCAAATCAGGAAGACGCTTCCTGGTATTTCTATACTTTTTTAATCCGTTTATCCGTGTACCTTCTAAATAATCAACTATATGCACCTTCTAAATAATCAACTATATGGCAGTTGGAATTGATAAGCCCTAGAATATTGTCATGCTTGTATTGTTTCTTTTGGTTTGATCTGAATATTTTCATGCTTGTATTGTTTTTGTTGGTTTGATAAAATGTGGCTTTCTGGCTGCATGAGGCACACAAGTGTAATTTCAATAAGATGAGAATTATCAGAATAAAAATAAATATTGGTCAAAATATTTTGAAAATTGCTATATATTTTAATGTGTAATTTCTATAATACAACATCTAATACATAAGATATGGGAAGATATAATGTATAAAGTGAAATTAAAAATTGACATTATGGGGCTTAGTTAGAGTGAGGATCCATAGAGGTGGTTTCCCCATTTTTCTAGTGGTGCTTGCTGAGAAAAAGGACAAGATCTTGGCTGAGGAAAACACTGTTGCAGTCTTACAACTTCCTTTTTCTCTCTTCTATGATAGAGGATAGAGAATTTGGTGTGAAGAATTTAGAGAGAAATTGTTGAGAATTTGGTGTGAATAATTTAGAGAGAAATTGTTAGCTTTTAGGGTTACTTAGAAAGCGTTTACACCATGTTTGTGGGTGCTTCATGAGATTGAGGGTACATGGTGTATGATCAGTCCCTGTATGGTCCATGATAGATTTTCACATGAGAGATGGCTCGTGATGGATTTTCACATTGGAGATCACTTAGTGGTTGCTTGACCTCAGTTGGGTGCATTATATTCTTCCCTAGGGCATTGGAGATCTCATGACAATGTTGGTGACATTCTACATGATGGCCACAAGGAGATGGTTACTTGTTTGGAGAATGCCCAAGTTAGGAGGAGGAACATTTTGCATTCTAGAGGAGGGAATTGGGCCCTAGACAACACATGGTAGTTAGAATGTTTGCATGGAGGCTTGGAGTTGGCTTGGAGATGCCTAGGTTGTGACAATGTTCATGCAGGGGAGTGGACCCGGTGGAGTACATGGCTTGTAGGAGTCTTTGGAGGATTGTAGGAGCATTGGACACACCTTGTGAAATGCCTTTTCATTTAGAGCCTTGCTTGTGGATGTTATCATCTTATAACTTGACATGTATACCTTTGGAGTTTAACACTTGACATGTGTGAACCTTCATGTGTTATTCTAGATTACTTGTAAGGGCATTGGCCTGCATATGTATTGTTGGTCTCCCTTACCTCTCGTATATATAGAGGAAGGAGAGAGTCCTTCACACATCGTTTGATTCATAACTTGTTTTGGTTCATTCTTGTGAAGAGATGTGATCAAGAGGAGTGCACCACTTCCCCTCTCTCTTGGATCTTATTATGTGCTTGATCTCTCTCTCTCTTGGAGTCAGTCCCTTGGGCTTTTGGGATTGCTAAAGCATATTGAAGACTAGGTTTAGGGTTTTATCCCTTGGAGATTTTGAAATTAGGGTTTTGATATGAAACCCTAGGTTGTACTTGTTGTCTCTAGTGATAAACCCTCGATAGTCAATAATTTTTTATAGAAGAAGATTCAATAATATTTTGTCTCTAGTGAAACCTTTGTTACAGTGTTACACATTCCTTCGACATTGATATAGATGAGATAAGTTACATTACATTTGGCGTCTCATATTTTCCTTGAGAGTCAAAAGAGAAGTCCACCAAATCTTTAGAGTGAGGATTAGTGAACCATTGACCAAGGTCTAGTTTCCACAAAGGTTAAGACATTCTATATAATTTTTCTTTTTTACTTTCGAGAAATCCTCGTCGGAAGTTAGATGAGATTTTTTTCGTTCTTAGACGAAATTTTTGTTTGAAAGTTCGTCAATCTTTAGATGAAATTTTGGTGATGTTTAAACAACCATTTTGTTGATCTTTAGAAAAACTTTTGGTTGATCTTTAGACAAAATTTTTATCGATCTTGAGGAAATTTTTTTGTCGATCTTGAGACAAACATATGATGGAACATGATACTAACTTATCTGGATCTTTAGATGAACTTTTGTGATGAACTTCTGTCGATATTTAGATTATATTTATGTTCATCGATATTGTGACACCTATCTAACGACGAAAATAGGTTGAAGTGTTTGTTGGAAGCTCAACGTTTTTGCGATGCAAATTCGTCGATAAATTGTCAGAAATTTTTCTCAATAGTATTATTGGATGCTTCCTTAGCACCATAAGCGGGTAGAACTTTGTTTCTTTCCACATTCTGGTTAGAGGGGAGGTATGTGGCTCAAGGGTCAATGGTGAAGGTTCAGGGCTTTGGGATGGACACCACCATTGAACCACATATCCTCCATCTCAACTCCATGCATTGACAAAACTTGCTTGTAATTGAGTAGAGTTTGTAGATATGGATGAAAAAAGATTAATATTTTAAGCCTCGTTATGATCATACTAGTCATTCAATCCCACATTTTCTTTAGTCACACATTTGGCCTTTCATCTGCATAGTATTTACCACCTGTGCCATGGATCTCATGCTACCTATATTCTTCTCCAACCCCTAGATACACATCTCTGCTTCAAATTTTACCTCCACATCTTTCATGAAGGAGCCAAAAGCATCACAAACTCCTTCCATCACTTTATGATAAAGTGTCTCAGTAATGGAGTAATGCATGTTTGACAGGGAATTACCCTAATAAGGCAATATAGCAACGCGCAAAAAAAGATTGGCCTCCATAGAAGGTTGGGAAATAGTGCATCTCACTCTAGTATGTTGAGGGTTTGTAGAGGGCCAGACTTCAATATTACTCTAGGACTCCCTTTAGAGATTATTCTATATACATTATTCTTCCATTCTTCTATGAACTTCGATTGGGCCTCAATATGCTACATTCTACGATTCATCCCATCCTCCCAAGTGCGCCTTTACCTTTTCTTGATAAATTCTTTAGGAAAGAAACCAAGAATTATAAGATTGAAGCTTAGATGAAAACACATCCTAATGTAGGTACCATAGGGAGTTTGGATCAAGTATGCAAGCTAATAAAGAATTCACCAACAACAAATAAATGCACTAACCGGTTGAAAACAATTTGAGTCCAACTTCTTAGTAATTGAGAGTGAACAAACATCTCGTGCATAGAGCTAATAGTCCCCCTTGGGTAGGGAGTATGGCAAGTGTGATGCCTACACTTTACAATACTAGAGTAATTATTCCAAGGAGGTTCTTACTTATTTTGAGACCAAGGTTGAGAAAAAATGAGTAACTTAGACTAGCTAAAACCAGATAGGGTCTCTAACTAGACAAAAGGAGATGAAAGTGAGCCACAAAAGCGACAAATGTATTAGAATATTGAAGCCCTAGATTTATATCCATTCTCAACACCTTATTTACTTGCACTATCTATGATTCTTCCATCCTGCTACCCTGCATAATAATGCAATTTCTAACCTTCATTTCTAGCAGAGGGTGAAACAACTTGTTTCTGATCCTTCTCTTGGGGTTAAGTTCCATCCCTATCATATTATGAGGGTGCATGCTACTTTCACCTTGTTTCCACACATATTTTCCCTATTGTACCCATGATAGGGGTGACCACTTATGCTAGCCACTTGTACAAGACTCGTTGTTTATAATGTTCTCATTACCCCTGGAGGTTAGCATTAACATCAATATCTCTTAGCATTAGCCTCATAAATGCACTAATTGGTCACAAACAATTCGAGTCCAGCCTCTTAGCAATTGAGAGTGAAAAAACATCTTGTTCATAGAGCTAATAGTCCTCCTTGAGTAGGGAGGATGGTAAGTGTGATGCCTGCACTTTACAACATTGAAGTTAAGGATTCCAAGGAGGTGCTTACTTGTTTTGAGACCAAGCCTAAGAAAAACCGAGTAACTTAGGCTAGCTAAAACTAGACAAGGTCTCTAACTAGACAACAAGGAGATGAAAGTGAGCCACAAAAGCAACAAATGTATCAGAAGACTAAATCCCTAGATTTATTTTCATTATCAACTCCTTATTTACTTACACTGGCTATGATTCTTCCACTTTGTGACCTCGCACAATAATGTGATTTCTAGCCTTCATTTCTATTGGGGTTAAGTTCCATCTCTATCATATCATGAGGGTGCATTCTCTTTCACCCTATTTAATCATGTCGCCCCACACATATTTTCCCTACTGTACCCGTGAAAGGGGTGATCACTTTTGCAAGCCTCCCTATTTATAATATTATCGTTACCCCTCCATTCTCCATTCTCCATTCTCAACTCCTTATTTACTTGCATTGGCTTTGATTCTTCCACTCTGCGACCTCACACAATAACATGAATTCTAACCTTCATTTTTGGCAGAGGGTAAAACAACTTGCTTTTGATCCTTCTCTTGGGGTTAAGTTCCATCCGCCTCATATCATAAGGGTGCATGCTCTTTCACCTTGTTCAATCATCCTATCCCACACATATTTTTCCTATTGTACTTGTGAAACGTGTGACCACTTCTAGTAGCCATTTGTGCAAGCATCCTTGTTTATAATTTTCTCGTTACCCCTGTAGGCTGGCATTAACATCGATATCTCTAAACCGATGGTACAACGAAGAATGCAAGGTCCTCTATCGCCAGCTTCGACATGCATTCATGTTAATGTTTAAGCCATTATTATAGTTCTTTGCATATTAGATAACAATAGCATAATGTAAGATCATTGAGAAATACACAATCACAAGAGACACAACATTTATCCTGAGTAACCCTCTAGGGGAAGAAAACCCAACAAAACTTCCATAATATAGATAGCCAATACAATTCCAAGAGATCTCTTAAACTAATATAGAAAGTCCTCTCCCAGATATGCACCACTCTCTCTCCTTCTCCAACAACAGATCCGAAACTTGTCTCTTAATGAGCAAGTGAGTTGTGTGTCCAAGTGAGGCACTAGCCTCCTTATTTATATTAGACTGGCACGTGTGAAGTGTCTCTTCACTAGCAGGGCCGACTTCTCCCACTGGGTGGTTATAACCACCTTAATTACATT
>SNQJ01S0054176.1:71875-88955 GCA_010110895.2 Picea sitchensis | reverse complement strand
CTGCCTATTATAATTAACATTTGACCAATCCGCAAAAGGGGATTTGGTCCTCTTACAATAGACGACAAGATCAATCCACAACGGGGATTGATCTGATGAATAATATATCAAATAATAATTAGAATACTCTTTTCAGTTACATTATTTCAACAATTCACCCATGCTCACCCCTCCTACCTCAATCTTAGGATGATAAGGTAGACATAGCTCTTTTAGTAAATGCAGTTGTAATTTGACAATAACTTTTTCATGATATTTTGACAATCAACTAAAGCATATAAAGTGGCATTACGACTTGCAAGTGCCACAAATCCTTCTGCATATGTTCTTAGTCATGGTATTGGTTGGAAGGTGAGTTGACTAGGATTGATTGTTTTAAATCAAATTTAATTTTAATTGAATTGAAACAATTCATGTACATGCTTTTATTTGGAAAAATATATGGGACTTACTAGTGTTATGCTCCGGGGTATTGACATACTACTAGATGGTATTTTTGGGATAGGAATCGGATCCACTGTTTCATTGTGAGTATTCTCCGCTCATTGAAGTCATCATGAAAATATTATTATGAGTACTTGATTTCTAGAAATCATGTTTTATACCTTAAAATTTAACCAAATCTGTGTTGTTATTTTAGAGAAAACGTTGGATTTCTTGGTATTACTAGAGTAGGCAACGAACTGGTTTTATAATCTTATTTTCAATATTAGGTCGAGGGTGGGGGTGGTGGGTAATATTAGAGAAGAAATAATATGTTTTCTCTAATATTACCCACCACCCCCACCCTTGTTGGTGAATATTAGGTTGAGGGTGGGGTACGGGGTAGTATCAGAGAAGACATAATATGTTTTCTCTAATATTACCCCCCACACCCACCCTCGTTGGTGACTCCTTTTTCCTTGGTAGACATATATTTACTTGATTTGAGAGAAATGTATTTACTTGTTTGATAGAAATGCATTTACTTATTTGAGAGAAATGTTTATGATCTTGTTCATAGTCCTTCATATCAATGCATTTTTGTATTTACTGACATTTAGGGAAACTGGTGTCGAGTAAAATTAATGCTTGTAAATTCAACAATAAATTATCAATCCGGGAGGCTCGTAAACTTACGAGGTGTAAGCACAGGAAATGTAGGGCTAAAGTGAACTAGCCTAATCTAGCATTCAAAAGGAAATCACTCATGACTGAAATGAGATCTAATTACGAAAGCGTGTAAAATTGCATTAAAGGAAACTAACCTAATGCTAAATAGAACTTGCAAATGAAATTGAATCTAACTATGAAAGCATGAAATTTAGAATTAATCTATGAAAACATGAAAGTACGTGAATTAAATCCAATGAAAGCATTTAAAAATCATCTACAACAACACACGACAAAAAGGTAAATGACAAACCACTATGAGAAAGTAAAATCTTGCATTAAAACAATCCAATACATGACAAATAATGAAAATCACTATCTCAAAACTACAAGACTATGAATCAAAGCTCAATCACTCTATTCTTCTATTCTCTATTCTAAAGAGAGGCCTCTTTCAAAATGAGGAGAGAACACTCTTATTTATACATGAATGAAGATAACAAACTCATAATTATAGATCCACTTTTCTCTCAACCTCTCCCTTCAAATCCTCCACAAATATCTTGGATAAGATATTCTATCCATGATCTTCTCCTTGAAGTTAGCTTGAATGATTATCTCCAAATCAAAACTTGAAGATGAAATTCGAATTTGAAGCTAGGTGGTGATTTTTGACTTTGTGAAAATCTTCAAATATGCCTGTAGTCATCATAAAACTCATCCAACTTTGAGATATAATAAAAATATGTTAATTTTCTAGTATTTAATCACAAATTCTCTTAAAAATACCTGAAAATGAATAATTTGGAAAAGGGAAATATAAACCCATATGTATTATGAAAGTGATGGAAATTAATGGTTTTATGGAAGGATAAAGTAAGAAGGAGGTGATAAATGGTGTATGATAAAGGAATAAAAGGTGTTTTTATGCGGCCCAACAACTGGGAGCTCTTTTTGCATCAAAACCATTTTCCATATTTGTTGTGTTATATGGTGTGCTATGTGCTAGTTGGTAAGTGGATTCAATCAATCCAAGTAAAATAAATATATTTGGAAGTTCAGGTTTGTGGGTTTTTGAGTTTTCCTGTTTGTTGCTATTTTTTCCAGTTGTTGTTGATGTTTCCATCATCCAATTCACTAACAGGAACTCAATTTGACACATGTTCATTGTTAGAGTTTTCTTATTTCCTAGACTATCTATTCCACAATACTTAAATGAGTTTGTTGTTACTTTTAAAGTGGGACCTGTCCATACAAATGCATGATGAATGGGTAAGTTCAAAAAGAATTCTGATACATGGATTGTTTTTATTTTCAAGGTAGGGTTTAATAGAGGTCTTGTGCCTACTTTTAATTTGTCATATTTTGGTTGCAGTTTAATGACTACGTAAACACCATATTCATCACCAACAGTTGCACTAAGTAATGCAATATTTCTAGATAACACTCTAGAAGTTGAACAAGACAAGAGGGATAGAGGGATGTCGTGGTGGTTAAAACTCAGAACATTCAGAGGGGACATTCAGAATGAGGAGTTGTACCATTGAATCTCAGCAAGTTCCCTCCCCTGACATGATTTTGAGGATTTGTTGTGCGATTGGATAATCCCTGCCAGGGAATTGTTGAGTGAATGTACTATTATGTTATTTCAAATTGGTTCATGAATTGAGATTTTCATTTCTAAGGAGATGGTGACATGCATGCGTCTCCCAATGATTAAAGAAGATGATGTGAGGGGTCGAGTGACAGTTGCAATGGAAATCCTTGTTTGTCATAAAATAACTATTTTCCGATCTCTAGTTTGGTCTCTAGTGTAACTTTTTTTTATCATTGGTATTCTTTCAGCACTATGAAAGTGAGAGGGAATTCCTAAATTATTGTTGTGATGGGTCGAGTGACAGTTGCAATGGAAATCCTAGTTTGTCATAAACAACTATTTTTCGATCTCTAGTTTGGTCTCTAGTGTAACTTTTTTTTATCATTATTATTCTTTCAGCACTATGAAAGTGAGAGGGCATTGCCTGCATTATTGTTGTGAGGGGTCGAGTGACAGTTGCAATGGAAATCCTGGTTTGTCATAAACACCTATTTTTCGATCTCTAGTTTGGTCTCTAGTGTAAATTTTTTTTATCATTATTCTTCTTTCAACACTATGAAAGTGAGAGGGAATTGCCTTAATTACTGTTGTTTGTCACTTTATCTTTTGGTTTCCAGTACACAATACAAAATATTCATTGTGTTTGACAATTGTTTATGTAATAAGAAAGCACACAACAAAAAATATTCATTGTGTATGACAATCATTTATGTAATAAGAAAACACACAACAAAAAATATTCATTGTGTTTGACAATCGTTGATCTTTTGTTTGCCAGCACACAACAAAAATATTCATTGTGCTTGACAATCATTTATGTAATAAGAAAGCATGTTGCTAATAACAAATCTCTCATTCTATGAATTATCCTTATCTTTGATATTATTATGAGGGAACTTTATGTTGGAAAAACTAAGCTAACTTTATGTTGGAAAAAATTATCCTTATCTTTGGTATTATTATGAGGGAACTTTATGTTGGAAAAACTAAGCTGTGGTTTTATTAGATATTGCAGCTAGAGTTTATACCTCTTCACTTTGCAAATAAATTTCAAATTGTAATAATGATTTTGTGATTAGTACTTTGAAATCTTTGTATAAAGTAGAAAATGGTTCTTTGTATAATGCATAAAATGGTTTGTGAATTTATGTAGGAAAAATTAGGTGTCTCATGGCCTTGAAGATGTTGATTTCCTAGCAATGATTTCCAAATATGGTTTACCACAAGTTTTGGTTTTAATATTGAACCAAAGTGTTAAAAAGGGAAAATGGTTCTTTGTATAATGCATAAAATGGTTTGTAAATTTATATAGGAAAAATTAGGTGTCTCACAGCCTTGAAGATGTTGATTGCCTAGCAATGATTTCTAAATATGGTTTACCACAACTTTTGGTTTTGATATTGAACCAAAGTAATAAAAAGGGAAAATGGTTCTTTGTATAATGCATAAAATAGTTTGTAAATTTATGTTGGAAAAATTAGGTATCTCATGGCCTTGAAGATGTTGATTTCCTAGCAATGATTTCTAAATATGTTTTACCACAAGTTTTGGTTTTGATATTGAACCAAAGTGTTAAAAAGGGACTACCTAATTAAAACATTTCAGGAACAATTGTTACCCTCAATTTGACTTCAGAAATTCATTGAGTTTGATAACCTAATGCTACTTATTTTAATTGCTAGTTTCACTCATAATTCTCTTAATAAAAGAGTAAAATGGCCTTGTTTGGGGTATTTATCTCTTTATGGTCAACAATCCTTGTTTCTTTTGTAGCTTACTATTTACTTATTTTATTCTGCGTTGGAGGAAATGTAAAAAAAATCACACACAATAAACAGAAGGCAATACTTGCAACTTTGATAGCTTACTCGTTACTCTTTATTTTTATTTGCATTGGAGGCAATGCCTATTAATTTTGACATTATCATTTCTATCTCTATAAGAACAAATACAGTGAATTTTTGCCTAAACTTGTGGATCTTAGTATTTAGATTTTCTTTTTCTCTATATTGTAGGAATGGTTAAACACTTTAAACAAGTTTATGCATGAATGGCAAATCAAGGCTTAAGTTAATAAATTGAACTTGTGGAGATTACTATTTAGATTGTATTTTTCTCTATATTGTAGGAATGGTTAAATGATTTAAACAAGTTTATGCCTTTATTGGCAAAAGGACAATTAATGCTTTTCCTGAAATGCCAAAGTAGGGCTTTTGCATTGGAGGAAATGTCTATTAATTTTGACATTGTCATTTCTACCTCTATAAGAAAAAATACAGTGAATGCCAAAACAAGGCTTAAGTTAATAAATTGCAAGCTTTTGTAGTGTTACAATGTGTGTTATATCGCTACATAAACAATGCATCATGTAAATACAATGAATTTTTGTCTAAACTTGTGGAGCTTACTATTTAGATTTTCTTTCTCTATATTGTAGGAATGGTTAAACTATTTAAACAAATTTATGCCTTTATTGGAAAAATGACAGTTAATGCTTTGTCCGAAATGCCAAAGTAAGACTTAAGTTAATAAATTGCAAGCTTTTGTAGTGTTACAATGTTTGTTATATCACTACAAAAGCAATGCATCATGTCTCCAACACAGTGCTTTACTTAATTCATTTTTAAAGTTAGACGTGTTAAAGACAAAATGCACTTGTTCGTTTTTTAAATATCTTAATGACAGGGAGACTAAACTTATACGCTCAAAATCTATCAACAACACATGCTTGCACTTCAAAACACTTTGCCAAAAACAAATTAATTTTGAGATTCTTTTATCAACCCCTAGCAAGCTTCCTTTATATATGCATGTGTATCTTGATTTATTCCTTTTATATTTTGGTTCAAAGATTGGTGGTTTTTATACCCAAAGGTTACCCACTATGACCTCTTGACATAAATAGAGATTTCAAGCTCGTTTAGGGTTTGACTAGGGTTCACTGCCTAATGGTCACAAAAGTGTGGTCATCCAAATTGAAGGCTGAATGCCAATGTGCTATATTCCACATGGTCATTGTGAGAGTTCACACTCATTTAGGGTTCAACTAGGGTCCACCATGTGATGTCCATATAAGGGTGGTAATTGAACTTGCATATTGAATGCCAATGTGTTGTTATATCCAAGATGGTCATCGAGGGAATGTATGCACTCATCATGGTGATTATTTCACTCTTAACATCGACTCATCTTGGCCTTGTAGGTCATATCAATGCCACTTCCACAGTGATTTAATACTTGATTTGTAGCATACAAATATCACAAGAGGATGACCTGCACCCTTCATGATCATAGGTGATTTTCAAACAAAGTTCATTCAACATGATGGATTTTCAGCATTCCATCATTGTCTTCGATGTTCATTCCACAACATAAAAGTTAGTTGATAATAAAACAAGAATACCTATCTCAAATTATTTGAGAAGAAAGAAATAATACCTATCTCTTTTTCCTTTGGTAATGCACTCTTCATTGGTTTAATCGATAGAGTTGGAAATGAGAGGTTAAACCCTTTTCCTTCCCTAAGGGTTTGTTAATAGAAGGGGATCCCAGGTTTTGAAAGGTGACAATTATGGATTTGGACATGAGCTTTCATTCTCAAGTATCATGTTGAATGGGGTCCAAATTTGATTTTCCCCTTTTTAAAATATCGGTTGGCTTTTGGGTTTTTAGAAAACAAAAATGTCATTGCAAATGCAAGAGTTCTATTTACCAACATAGGTTTCCATTGTAGGCTTTTGTTTTCCAAAAAATTTCATTTCATATTGCATGTTTTTAAGACATGCATGGGTTCTAGGGTTTATCAAATGCCTATATTAGGCTCGATCCTTTGTGCAAAGTTGTGGACTCACTGTGTTTGTGTTAAGGCGACATTTTATCCTTCAAATATCTCCTATGTTTTATTACTAGCAGAAACTTGGCTTCTATTCTGCTCATTTTGTTTGTTTGGATTTTAAATCCAAGGTCCAACATTTTCCTCAACATAGTTAAGTTATATTGTTGGAAGTTTGAAACAATATGTTCAATGATTGTTTAATTGGATACACTTACCACGATAGCTTATTGGCAGGCTTATGTTTTATAAATGAATGCTATAACGTTTGGTAATTTACTTTACTTGTTCATGAAACATATATCATAAACATATAATAAGACCTCCATAAATATCGTTGAAACAATATCATATAAAAGATGGATCAACATACAATAAGATCTCTTGGAATACCATTAAGACTATCTTGGAATACCATTGAAATTATATTATATAAAAGATGGACCTCAATGGAACATAGTACCAAAAAAATTATAATATTAAGTAATATTATGGAATTTAGGTATTCAAGCTATCTCAATATTAATCTTATTTGATGACCACACTACAAGATATCGTCCCATGCATCAACATTGAGACTATCCTAGAATACCATCGAGACTATATTATATAAAATATGGACCTCAATGGAGCATAGTACCCCAAAAGTTATAATGTTCAATAATATTATGGAATTCAGATATTCAAGCTATCTCAATCTTATTTGATGACCACAAGATATCATCCCATGGATAAACATTGAGACTATCTTGGAATATCATTGAGACTATATTATATAAAATATGGGCCTTAATGGAACATAGTACCCAAGAATTTATAATATTAAGTAATTTGTAGTCTAAATGTGCTACATGTTTTCCCTTTTCCCGACATTTTGTTTCCAGGGATATTTGCCTGGAATCTGGCAAGATATTGTTGGATCTGTAGATTTGAGTGGTTAAATATGTATAATTCGAGTGCTCTATGGGTTTTCAGTGCGTTGAATCCATTTATGCATTTAGAAATGCAATTTAAACAACAAAAAGTTGTGATCTCGAGTGGATTTATGTTGTCGGATTTTGACGAGGAGGGAAAAAACGTAGAACAATTAGACAACACCTATTAAGTAATATTATGGAATTTAGGTATTCAATATATCTCAATCTTGTTTGATGACCCCACTACAAGATATCGCCCCATCAAAGTGAATTTTACTTATTCCACATTATCCAAAATTAAAATTTTATTGGGGTAATCATAAATAATCTTAAAAAATTCATGGCTTTAATGACCTAGAAATGGCAATGGAAATGAGGATAAAGTTTCAAGGTTAGGAAACTTAAACAAGTTTGAAAGGTAGCACAAGGAATGAATCCACAATGAAGTGGATAATACTTCAATGATATTATAAATCATATAATGACATGTTGACAAACCGAGCTCCAAATTGGAATTGGGGACAAATAAAGATATTACATAAATGTACAAATTTGAGCTAGGGATAATTTTGCATCAATATTTATCCAAGTAATGCTAATGCTAGTATCGAAACTAAATAAGGAAAAATTTAGAAAACTCTACAAAGAAAACTCAATTTAGGTCAATATTTGTCAATAAGTAATTCAATTTAGGTTGATATACTAAGTCAATAATTACCTCAATTTTGGTCAATTTTGATCGGGGTAAGTTGCATTTGAGATGATAATTATTTGGCTCCCCATTAAAAAATTACATGATGGATGTTTAGGTGATCAACAAGAACTTCAATTTTGGTCAATCTCGATATATAAATGACTAGTATTGATCAACTTCAATTTAGATCGAGAATTAGATTGAGTTTCTTGGTGGCGATGCATCTTTTTATTTAGGATATCAGCAATTTTTTTTGTTTAGAATTAAATATTTTTTTATGATTTAATAGATCAATCAATGATCCCCAATGTTTAGCTCAATTATATGCATGTTCGAGGCCATAAGTCATAGGTTCAAATATGGTAGAGTCACTTGGGGTTAAATTTCAGTGGAAAAAGCAATTGGAAGATCAAACATTGCTCCATCACATGGACCATGTTGCAAATTCATTTATACATGATGATATATGACTCACAATAGGCATCAAACATTTTTATATTAATCTATACATTTCTTGTTAACTCACCTTTTCTTTAATAATTATTATTAAGTAATTCAATTGTTAATAGTAACATATTATAAATTTATAGTATATTTATTAGATAAAATTAGATTCATGGAGTTGTTAATATATATTCTTTTAAGGAAATTTGAATGATAAAATAGATGGTGAATACATATAAAAATGTGATGATGAAAGGCAATTTAAAAGTATGTTTTTACAATCTAGAAAAAAATAAACTTGATTTTGACTATTTATTTGAGAGTTTGAGCATCTCCCACCCTATTTCCATTGATTTTTATCAACTATTTGAGTAGGCAAAGCCCAGTTGATCCACCATGCAAGCTAATCCAAATAAAAAATGCAAATCTACCATTCTAAATAAACAATGTGAAAAGTAGAAATAAATGCAACACATTTAGGTCCAAGTTTAGAGAGAGTGGTTAAGACAAGTTATTTGTCCTTTTTCTCTATGCCACATGATTTACATTGGGCTCTTAGGTCATTAACCTTTTTTGCATAATCCTGGATGTTGTCAAAAGACTTAGCATCAAGACTCATTAGTTCATTGTCAAATTGATATTCCCTAACTTCATCAGTTGTCCGATATAGAGTTTTTAATTTTTCCCATTCATCATGTGAATTTGTACATCCATCAAGTTGAAACACTATATCAAGGGAAGCTAGACTCCTAAGACAACCAAGATATTTTGTTTGTTCTATCATTCAAAGTACCTTTTCCTTATCATATGTGGGTTTAATTACCTTTTTTTCAACATAAGGTGTATATTCTTGTTGCATTAAGGAATTCCATGCATTTTGATGCCATTTGTTGTAGTAGTATGGTGTTAGCAATGGAAATTTAAAGTTACCCATTTGTGAAGGAAAAAAGAGAACGAGTAGAAAAAGATGCACAATCACAATCACACCAAGAGAACCCCCATGAATCACTTAATCAAGGATCCCCACCCAAGAAAAATGATTTGGCACTTTATATTAGTGCGGTTACAATTACCACTATCAAGATAACGATGAGTGGACTTGACTTCAATGCCTTTACAAACCCTCAAAAAATGAGTATGTTTTGAAAGTAAAATTTTGGAACAATATCAAGTGAAATAAACAATACCAGTACGAAGTGCACAAAAAATCATGCACTTTCAAAAAAATAATCACCTTGATTCAAGGTTGTATGCAAAATATATGAGCCTTTGAAGTTCTCAAAATGAGAACTGAGTAGTGTCATATGTGAGAATCTACAAATACTAGAAAATTGGTGTACCAAAACCATAAACTATCTACACTAGTGTGGAGATCATGACAAATTATCCCAAATGAAAAACAAATTGCTTGAGAAAAGGAGGCTGGAAGCCTGAGATGTGATCCTGCAAAATTTTTCTTCAAAACCCAACCTGTGAATGAAGAGTGGGTAGGAAATTCAAAATTTATCTTCCACCAAATTTAGGGGAACTACTTCCAAACTAGCGAAACCGCCAACTGTAGAAACCTCCAGATAAATTAAAAACTTTGCCAAATTTAGCAGAATTGTCACCAAACTTAGCGAAACCACCAACTATAGAAACCTCCAGATAAATTAAAAAACTTCACCAAATTTAGTGGAATTGTCGCCAAACTTACCGAAACCGCCAACTGTAGAAACTTCCCGATATATATTTTTTTCCAAAATTAGGGAAACTGCCGCCAAACTTAGATAAATTGCCAATTGTAGAAACCTCTAGATAAATTAGAGAAACCATAAAATTTAGTGCAACTGCTACCAAGTTCAAGTGCGCATTGGGGAGTTGTACAACTCCCTAGGAAAACAATATTTCCTCTTCGGACAACTTTGCAAAAAATCAATGAATGGACAGTCAATCTTAGGGTTTTCAGATCTTTTGAGAGGGATGGTAGTATTAGATTTTACCCAAAATGAACTGAAATGGTGGCTCCCCACTGGATCTAGCAACGAAACTTCGACTTCAAAACCTCATATATTTAGCCTTCGGTGTCCAACTAGAACGAAATGAAAGGAAAATATGGCTATCTCAGCTTCTTTAGACTCAATGGTGAGCTCAAAATGTCTCAATTGTTTTACCAAAAACGTCCATTTGAGACTAGTTTTAAGACTAGTAAAAAAATGTGACTTCCACATCTTGTAACTCTGAAATTATAGTGACCTAGAATCTAAAATTTTGACATGATGTACTTCACTCTGCCTTCTTTGCATCTTGGAAACTTTGATCCCTGAAAATTTCCCTAAAAAAATAGAATGAAAATGGTAAGATGACTTGTTTTAAGGATTCAAACCCAAGGATCGTTCTCTTTGATACTAAATGTTTGTACAAAATACTAAGGATTTCATAATAAACCAAAGTACACATAAGGTACACAATATGTGAATGTGGAGAACAACTCCAAAAATGATAATAGAGATGAGTTACATAATAACTCATAGAATAAGGGAACCTCGTCCAACTACTTCAATACATTCATATATCCAAATCATATTTTCCTCTCCATAATGACTATATTGATCTCTATATATACATATTTTCACTCATTGCATATATATGATCTTTATTAGGTTGACCCCTATTACATATACAATTACCCTGTTATGTATACATTTAACCCCATATATGTCATCCTTAGGATCATATTAAACATGATGATGATGTTTTACAGACAAATATGCTTATTGAACATCTAATTGCTACAACCTATGATATTCAAGATTCGTACAAATGAATAAAGTGCTAGCCATAAAAGATTACATCTCTCCAATTTAAAAATACAATGGTAGATAATTCAATATTAGCTTGCTTAAATGAAAGGTACACAATTACCCCATTTTTTCTATAAAACTTGACTACCTCGTGTGATTCACCTAGTTTTGAAATTATGTCTATCAGGGGGGTCACTCAGTAAAAAAAATTCCAAACACATGTTTTGATGAACTTATAAAATTGCTCGTATTTTTAGAGTGTATCACATCATCTTATTTCTTGTCCCCTAGTTGTAAATCCATTCATAATTTTTAATAGTCCCTTATGAAAATTTTACCAATTTATATAAAAACATTATATGATTGGTTAAAATTATTTTCTCCCACATAATTTTAAATTCCTTGACCCCTATTTATTAATAGTTGTACCAAAATATATTTTACTAAAATTAAATGTCATGTATATGACTTAGTAATGCTTTACTAGAATTCTAATGTGATTCCTATGATGTCAATTATTTCCTAAAATGAATTTACTAGTCTTTTTGGTAGTAGGGTCCATTTGTTTTTTATTCCACAAACAATTTGCATATTTTAAAGGTTCAAACATAGTCTCATTATGTTGATTTATTCATCGCACAAACGTCTAGGGTATACTTGGTTGCAAGGATAACAACAATGAGGGAGATAGGGATAACAATTTGTAAGATGTATAACATTCCACCAATTTGTTAGCAATTTCAGTTGTAGCTTTGTTTTCATTTTGTATAGATGTGTACATTTTCAATTTGGTTTTCTTCCTCGAAGCACAATGACATGAAAATAGGTTATGCATATGCACGATATTCAATACATTAATATGTGGATGTTGGCTCATTGGTAACCATCAATGTTTTCAACTAATCCATATTGGTAACCATCAATATGTGGACGTTGGCTCATTGGTCTCTTTTCAACTAATCCATTCGTTGCAAATTTGGTCTGATAGATCCACTTACACCAAACCAATTTTATTCCCTTAGGAAATGGAACAAGATCACAAATTTTGTTCTGAATCAATGAGTTGTACTTCCTCTATTGTTGAATCATGTTGGGTATGTGTTATATTATTTGCACGATTAGTTCTATTGTTTGCTACGTTGCACCGGGTGCATATGGGGGTTTGAGGGGGGAGATAGCCACATGCTTGAAGGTTCAGGAGCAACGCCCCTGAGAATTTTTTTTCCTCGGGAAATGTGTCACATTTTTCCTCATTTTTCGTGTTGCCTCAATTTTCATGTCCATTGTTGGGAGGTTTTTTAGCACATGGTTTTTGCTGATGGTTTTCTATTTCTGGTTAAGGAATTAGGGTTGTTGACTAATCTAGTTCATTGGGTTAGGGTTTTGGATGTCGCTGGCTCCTATATGTATATTTTATTGTAAACAATGTATCACTATGAATGAATATAGAATATGTTGTTTTTCTCGGTTTGGGTTTCCAGGGGAAAAATATATGTGCAATGTGTGCATTTGCCATTTTATCTTTTATGTTATTTTATTGAAAATATGTTTGTAGTAAAATATTGTACAAGGTTAAAATTTACATTTGGTATTAGAGCTTTGTTGGCTTTAGGGGATGCCTTTGTGGTCAAGGGTTTGGCTCAAGACTGTGATAAGTCTTGTTACAGTGGGAGATCTATGGTATTGATTTTTCAGGTGAAAAGAAATGGCAAACGGTTCAAAAAATGGAGATCGAGAAGTTTAATGGGAAAATTTTTGAGTTGTGGAAGCTCAAGATGGAAGATCTGTTGGTGGACATAGATCAGTGGATCGCGGTGGATCCATGAACTACACCTACATGAACTTCAACAGATGACTGGAAAAATTTGGATCAAAAGGAGAAGAGCACAATCTGACTGTGCCTCTCAGATTCAGTATTACCGAATGTTAGAGGAAGCTACAACCAAAGATTTATGGGATAAATTCGGGAATTTGTATCAGTATAATTCCCTAGTAAATAAACTATTTCTGAGAAATAAGTTGTATAACCTGAGGACGAGAGATGGAGACTCGATGGCATAGCATTTGAATGCCTTCAATACGCTAGTAAGTATGTTAGTATATGTTGATATTAAAATTTCATATGAAGATAAGTGTATCAATTTAGTGTGCTCTTTACTAGACTCATGGGATAGTCTAGTTGTGTCCATAGGTAGTAATACAATTTCCTTGAAGTTTGATGAAGTGGTCTCATCCTTGTTTTCGGAGGAGATGAGACAGAACAACATGGAAGGACAAAGCAAATATGCATTATTTGCAAGAGGACAATCCCAGGAAAGAAATAGATCTAAGTCCTCAAGTGGGAGATCTAAGTCTAAGGGAAGATCTAAGTCTCCCCAAAAGTTTGTAAATGTATGTTGGAGATGTGGAAAACAAGGGCACTACAATAAGTAGTGTAGATCCAAAGTTGAGAAAAAGAAGGGATATGAAGAATCTCCTTCTACAAAAGAAAAGACCTCCAAGGAAGAAGGAGGGGAATGTGTACTTGGCTTCTTCAAGCACACATGCATATCATGAGGCATAGTTGGTTTACTCTAGTGCATCCTTTCATATGACTCCCCACAGGAAGTGGTTCTGTGAATATGAAAGGTATGATGGAGGTAATGTTTTCCTAGGTGATGACTCGACAACCAAAATCATAGGTCGAGGAAAAGTCAAGTTGAGGCTCATAGATGGAAGGATTAAAAAACTACTTGGTGTTCTGCACATCTGAGGATTGGACATAAATTTGATTTCTGTAAACAAAATGGATGATGCAAGGGTAAAAACAATATTTGAAAAGGAAACCTACAGGATGGTTCTAGGAGCAATGGTGTTGTTGAAGGGAGTTCAGTTTGGAACTTTATATAAGCTACAAGGAATCACTATTAGTGATGGGTGTAATAGTTTCATTGTTCCTGATATTGGAGTTGAAGAAGAAAGAACTCCTACAGTCTCTGGAGAAAAGGTTATGTTATGGCATCAAAGACTGGGGCATATCGGAGAGAAGGGTCTTCAACTACTACGGTAAAATTATGGTTGAAGGTATGTATAACTTCTCTCTGGATTTCAATTTCCATGAACATTGTGTATGTGCGAATCAAAATTGGGTAAGATTCCCCTCTGGTGCAACGAGGGAAGAAGAAATTTTACAACTAGTTCACAGTGATGTGTTTGGACCTGTGTCAGTTCCATCATTGGGAAAATCTATGTACTATGTCTCATTTATATATGACTTCTCGAGGAATACTTGGATGTATTTCCTAAGGAATAAATTTGAAGTCTTTGACAGGTTTAAAGAGTTTAAGGATGTTGTTGAGAATCAAATAGAGAAAATAATTAAGGTGTTGAGGACATATAATGGTGGAGAGTTCTGCGGGAATGAATTTGAAGAATTATATAAGAAGTGGGGTATATCAAGGGAGAATACTACTCCATATACACCTCAACAGAATAGAGTTGCAGAAAGGATGAACAAGACGCTGATGGAAAAAAACAAGGTGCATGCTCAGTGGTGTCGGGTTAGGGAAATAATTCTAGGCAGAGGTAGTGGGTATTGCATGTTACCTAGTCAATAGATCACCCTCATTAGTGTTGGATGACAAGAATCCACAAGAGGTATGGACTAGTAATAAATCTTCTCCCACACATCTCAAGGTATTTGGCTGTGAGGCCTATGTTCATGTTCCAAAGGAAAACATGAGTAATCTAGATAAGAAGGTTGAAAAGTGTATCTTTATTAGGTATAAATATGGTCTTAAAGGTTATAATATTTGGAACCCAGAAACTAAGAAGGTTGTGTATAGCCAATATGTGGTATTTAGAGAAATGAAGGATGTTGTTAAACAAGAAGTCCTACAAGTAAAGAAGAACCAGAGAAAATAGAGTTTGATTTAAAGGATGATGAATCAAACTCTACAGAAGAACAGTAATAATAAGAATAATATCCTCATACTCTTATATTGAGGAGATCGATTCGAGAAAGAAGAGTACTAGAAAGGTATACTCCATTTGATTTCCATTCAAGTTTTTCTTTGTCTATTACTAATGATGATACTAGAACTATCAGGGAGGTAGTAGATTCAGATGATGGAAAGCTCTGGAAAAAGGCCATGGATGAAGAAATGGTAGCCTTGGATAAGAATCACGCTTGGGATCTAGTGGAGTTGTCAATTGGAAGAAATCCCATTGGAAGAAAATGGGTATTTAAAAAGAAGCTGAATGCAAAAGGAAAAGTGGAGAAATAAAAAGCTCGGTTAGTAGCAAAGGGTTATTCCCAGGTTGAGGGAATTGATTTTGGTGAGATTTTTTCTTTTGTTGCCAAGTTAACTTCTATAAGATTGATTTTATCTGTTGCTGTTGCATTTGATTTTGAAGTAGAACAGATGGATGTGAAGACAACATTCCTAAATGGGGATCTAAAAGAAGAAATCTATATGAAGTAGCCAGAAGTCTTTGTTGTGACGGGAAAGAAGGAACTGGTATGCAAGCTAAAAAAATTCCTGTATGGTTTAAAACAATCACCAAGGATGTGGTATCAAAAATTCAATACTTATATGTTGGGACTTGGCTTCACAAGAAGAAAAGAGGATCACTATCTGTATTTTAAATTAATCGATGATCATTTGATTTATTTGGTATTGTATGTGGGTGACATGTTGCTGATAGGAAACAACAAGGATATTATCCAGGATGTGAAAAATTAGTTGTCCTCTAAATTTGACATGAAGGATCTCGGTGCTTCAAATTTCATTTCGGGCATGGAAATTAAAAGAGATTGGAAAAGAGGAAACTTTGGTTAAATCAAATAAAATATGTCGAGACAATATTGCAGAGGTTTAATATGCAAGAATGTAAACCGGACAAGGTCCCTATTCATGTTGGTGTTAAGTTATAGGTGGATTAATATCCCAAGACATAAGAAGAGGAGGAGGACATGCCTCATGTTCCATATGCGAGTGCAATTGGAAGTTTGATGTATGCAATGGTATGTACTAGACCGGACATTTCACATGTAGTGGGAGTTTTGAGCAGGTGTATGTCAAAACCAGGGAAGGAGCATTGGACAAAAGTAAAAATGGTTTTCAGGTATTTGCATGGCACTACTAGCTATGGATTGTGCTACCAAGGAAGACCAGGATTGGAAAGAGTGTTGGACATACATGTATTTGTGGATGTAGACTAGGATGGAGATCTGGATCGTAGGCGATCTACAAGAGGGTATGTGTTTAACATGTTTGGAGGAGCAATCAGTTGGATGATAAAAATATAGGCTATAGTGGAACTTTCAACTACAAAAGTTGAATACATGGCAGCCACTCATGCAAGTAAGGAAGCAGTATGGTTACAAAGATTGTGTTTAGGTATTGAGTTGGTACAAAAAGTTGTAAGGATAGATTGTGATAGTCAGAGTGGAATATTTCTGGCGAAGGACCCGCATTATCATTCAATGACAAAGCATATTGATATTCCATATCACTTTGTGAGAGACATGGTTGAAGAAAAGAAAGTGTTGCTGATGAAGGTGGACAATTTGAAGAATGTTGTAGATTCATTAAAAAAATATATGAGCACTGATAAGTTCTCTTAGAGTAGAGGATCCATTGC
Organism: Picea sitchensis; assembly: GCA_010110895.2. NCBI lineage: Eukaryota > Viridiplantae > Streptophyta > Pinopsida > Pinales > Pinaceae > Picea > Picea sitchensis. The sequence goes on along the minus strand of SNQJ01S0054176.1, from coordinate 71,971 downwards.
CATTGATTCCCTGGATTGTTGACTATGTAACCCAACAACCCCCTGTATGCAAAGAAAACAACAAGTGGGAGAATGTTGGGTATGTGTTATATTATT
>SNQJ01S0054176.1:44971-61176 GCA_010110895.2 Picea sitchensis | reverse complement strand
TTCATTTATTCACAACGGTTAATGAGAATTCTTTCCATTCTTTCTCTCCTTCTTCTTATTTTTCCAATTCTCTCTGCAAATGTGTGTATCATTGTTTAGCTAGATCTATTCTGTGCAGGTCAATACATTTACATGTTTATCCATTGGAGCGGAGAGGACCTCCTTCATATCAACTACGCATTCCTTGTACTTGATTAGTTTGATACTCAAGCGCTATAATACTGTGAGAGATTTAATCAGAGGCTCCATGAAATTATTCACTTGACCCGAGATCATGCTTGAAACCTATGAAATCTCCACTTCGTACAACTGGTCTTTCTCTACATGTCGCTTAACTATGTCGCGTAGATCGACAAAATCCTCCAGTGGGCCAAACTCTAGCAAGTCGGTATTCCTCATTTCTCGATTGATTTTCTCCCAAATTTTCTCACATTCTTCCCATCTCTTCTACATTTTCTATCGGGGTTCCTAGATCATTCTTACCCAATGTTTAGATTCCTTCCTTATTCGGGCAATATTGGTTTCCATCAACACTCAAATTCCATGCTCTTCTGTATCTCGGCCCTTTTGTACTTCGTTGATGTAGTCCATCCATTCTAAGGCTTGGTGTGCCTTCTCATACCATCACTGCATGTCTTTACAGGTTGCCAGCCCCATGAGGGTATCTTCTTGGAAATCAACTATGCGGGGGGTGAAGAGGTCTCTCTCACTTGCGAATTGTGCATTCATCTCTCAAAACTCGCAGTTCAAAAGTTCCACCACCTGTGTTGAATTTTGGTAATACTCTTCTTGATGTCACAGATGATCCAGTTCTTTCTTCATGTCGTCCACATCCCTTTCATACCTTTTCTCCCTGTCTAAAGTAGCATCAATTATGGCCATCCCTGCTCTGATTAGATCAATCATCTAAGCACTTTCTATGTCAAACAACGTTTCCTCTGTGGTTATGAAAAGTGTGCTATCGAGCGTGAAATTCCCTTTCTTGATTGTTCTTCTCATCACAACTTTATTTTTCCTGTCATAAGCAATTTCCTATATATCGATGACTTCATCTACTGGTTCAGGAATTTGTTGATCTCCCCAGGATAGAGTACTACCTAGGCTTCCTTCCGCATAGAGATGTTCCATGGCAGGTTCTTTTAATTCCTTAGAAGGATAGGTTCCTATATTCTCTGGTGATTTGGCCTTCTACCGGTCCTCGTCGGTTGATGAAGACTTTGTCCTAGTTGGGGAAGTAGGCGAAGGATCAACATTAGCTAGGATTTCTTCCATTGATATGCCTATTTTTGACTCCCTTATTCCTTCTTCTTATTCACCTGTATCTAAGTCATTCTTAGAGCTGTCACAATGAGGCTATGTTCCCGATTGATTGGGAAAAATAGTGTCAAGATTTTTCCTAGCCTCATGGTTGCCTTCCTGGGGATTTGGGATCAAAACATTAGAAGTTGGAGCATATGTTTCCCCTAGTTCCTCCTCTCGTGTGATTGGTATCGGGGTTATCGACGAAGCTTCTGAACCTTCCTCATCGTCATACGACATCGGTGGGTAAAGGTTCGAACTAAAACCAAGAGTTCAGTGTTATAGCAATCAACCGATAGTTAATGAGTGTATCGACATCGATGGATTTTATTTGACGTTATTTCGTTGGTGCCACTAGGAAGAATTTCTAATGCCGACACAAAACTACCCCATGGTGCTAACGTGTAGGTGGTGACATGGAAATATAGATATGAAACGGGGGACATCAAAAGATGTTGTGGGTAATACCTGAGCAATATAGATTTTTTACATGGAAAAACATGTGGTGATTGATTTGACCCCTTGGGCGTGAGAAGCGTTTCTTTTTGGCGTCGGTGATTTTATTTTTGACACATGTTATCGTTCCCTTTCTCCCTCTTCGCTGATTTCGACGGTATATTGGCGATTTTTGTTGCCTATGTTGACAGTTTACCATTCGGATTTCGCCAATGCCGACGATACATCGACAATTTTAGAAAAAAAAATTGCAGGCCAGGATCAACAATCGACACGCCCTTTCTCCCATTTTTACGATGTCAACGATACATTGGTGATCGTCGATCGATGATTATCACTGTTATGTGGGAATTTTACCTTTCGTATTTTGCGGATGTCGATGATGGGTGTGTGGATGAAATTTTAAGTTGTGTACACTTAGTCTAAATGCTAGGTTTACTTAGAGAAAAAGTCAATCTCTTCAACAAATTCAGACCAAACCGAATGTGATCGATGATAAAAAAATAACAATAGAAAAAACCCATTGATCCCTACACAATTGAATCTATTTAGAAAAGACAAAGTGGTACCCAAAAGAAAAAAATCACAAAACCCTTTAGGGTGTGTTGAGTGCTCAACAAATGGCAATTCTCTGGGAGAAAACATAATCTATGCTCCTTCCCTCGTGCTTAGCCTGTGCAAATTGGTTGAGAAATCATCTGTCTTTATTCTATTCCTTTTCAATGGAACCTTTTCTATCAATGTCTACACAAGTTCTCGGGTTCGCAAATCCGGATCTGCCTATGGGGTTTAGCTTTTCCATCCCCTTTCCTTTTAACCGCAATCCATGTCCTTTCTAGACAAGAGACGGGTAGGGCGTCCAATGGCGTGAGGCCATTTTAGCTGTCATTCCTTTCTTACGGTGTTGCTCTGCTGCCAGTCAGCATCCATAGCACCGACGGAGTCACCCCGACATCACAGACCTTGCTCCACTACCAACGAGTGTCCATAGCCCCAATGAAGTTATCTATATACCCTCTCAGACTTTACACTCTTTTTATGGATCATATTTTTTTGGCATAAATACCAAGAGTGAGTCAGAGAGGAGGATATATGTTTTTTGACAAGGTGAAAGTGTTAAGGTGGAGATTTCCCTGACTCTATCCATAGGTACATGTGATTCTTTCCATCCAACCATCTTTCCATTTAGCTCTACTAGGCCACTAGGCATATATTTCATCACCTCCCCAAGCAGTATGCTTACAAAGACAAAAATGATTTTGAAAATTTGCATTTTCCCAATGTCTCCTATTTTGTATGTAAGTGTAGGTCAGGATTAGAGTCTGCTTCACCATATTTATTAAAGTCAACCATTTCTTTATGAAACACAATTTAATTAAAAGAAAATAACAATAAAAAGTAAAGAAATAAAAAGGAGTTTGAAGATGGTCTTCCCTGAACCCACACACTCATCCTGATCAAAATGTATGCTAAAAGAAATGAAACTCAAACAAAGCATCAAAAGACACATATGTTTTTTTTAATTTTAATTTTTTATTTTTTTAGGAGAAGTGTTGTGTTAAGGCTTGACCATTCACCGGGAGGGTGTCATATTCTCCCCTTATATTCTGTAACCGGTATGTTCCTTCCTCAATCTTCTCGGCCACCTGAAAAGGTCTGAGCGATATATTTTGGAACTTTGAGTGTTTTCCTTTGGACTCGTTTGATTTATCCCACTTCAAGACTAGGTCTCCTACCTCAAAAAAAAAATCTTTGGCCTTATGTTTGTCAAACCATCTTTTAACTACCTGTTGACGAGCGGTAAACTTTGCTGGTAGTACGACTGTCGTTAAACCAAAACCTATAGGTGATTGGTAAACTCACCACCATCAGATTTCAAGGATCCATGAGAGGCGATTAGTCCCTTGTCATGATACACGCGGGGAGTGTTGACTACTTGCAATTTCATGCAACAATATCCCCCTCAACACGATCCGGGGAGTGAACTCTAGCTCTGATACCATTTTTTGGTAGTACAACTTCTATTAGACCAAAACCCATAGGTGATTGGTAAACTCACCACCGCCATATTCAAGGATCCACGAGAGGTGATTAGTCCCTTGCCACGATACACGCTGGGAGCACTGACTACTTGCAATTTCGTGCAATAAACTTAACTTTATCTTTTTCTCTTTCTTCATTCAAATGACAAGGCTATCAATCCTTTGTTGTAGAGCGGATGAGGGTTGACCTCTTGATGCCTGGGAAATATGTAAATATGGAAGATACAATCCATTTCGAAGAATGTCTTCTTTCCCATAAACCATAAAGTACAAATATTTTCTTATGGCTTCTTTAGATGCTACTCTATCGCCTCATAGAGCATTATGAAGCAAATTATGCCAATTCCACTGATTTTCAACAACTTTTTTTTTTTTTTTTTTAATTCTCACCAGGTTTTTATTAGTTGACTCTGCTACCCCATTCCCTTGCAGATAGTATTTTGTATAATATCTTACTATGATCCCTTATCAAGGGAGAATTCTGCAAAACATGTGGAAGAAAAGTAGGCAGTATTGTAAAAAATGAGGACGAAGGGCATTCTTATAGTTCTAGAATGCTTCTGAAAAATAGTGTACTATACTAACTCTGCTTGAGAATTTGGTGCTAAGTACTCTCTGGAAGGTAATACTTACTACTCTTCCTCATCCAACATGGAAGGCTCATAGAGTTTGAGATTCTCCACATTCACTACTAAGTAAATGTGCATGTATGGGGGTAGACTGAGTCTGTAGCAATTATCTCCCACATTTTCCAATACCTCAAAAGGACGATATCTCAGAGCCTTGATATTCGTACCAGGACCCTATAGCATTTCCTTATTCAATTCTATCCATATCGTGTCTCCCACTCTAAATTTTATCTTTATTCCATGTTGGTCATGTCTGGCCTTGTACTTTTCCTCTGACTTCTTCAGTGTCTCATGTACTTGCAAATGGATTTTCTTTATCTTTTCAACAATTTTTTTTTTCTTTTAATGCATCTCCTGTGAGGTCCTCCCTCACTCCTCATTGTTTTCCATATACAACATCTAAGGATGAAGGTGGAAAATATCCAAATCAACTTTCAAATATAATGATCCAATCCAGATCAACAAAATTATCATATATATCGTTTTCTTTCTACACCAATTTAACATAAAAATGAAACCATGATAACATGGAATGAAGTCTTCAACCAAATATATGTGATTTAGACTTATAGTAATCTTGCAATTAAAAAATAATCCCAAAAATGTGGACCTACAAAAAGGAATTCATATTAACATGGAACAAAATCTTTAGCAAGGGACATGACACCTTGATTTGTTGTAAACTTTCAATTAAGGAGGCATCATAAAGACAGAGAACACATGCACTTCTAAACAATGTTAGTTATAGAGTGAGGTAGAATTTTCAAAGCACACATTAAGTATTAAAGGGACCCACAAAGCACACATGGACCTCTACTTAAAATAAATACTAGAGCAAGGAAGGATCCAAAGTACAAAAAGAAGGGGACACTCAAAATGCACATGCACTTATAAGAGATGGTTGTACTCGTGAGAGGAGGATTCACATAGCACACAATAAAGGGGGCACACAAAGAACAAGGATTGACAAAATGAATAAAGAATGGAACCCACACAATACAAGTATTCACAAAATGAATAAGAAAGGGAACCCACAAAGTGCACATGCACCTAGAATGAGAGGGATGATCATCAAATCACACAAACACCTCTACATATTGTTAGCACCAAAGTGGGATAATGTCTACAAAGAACATAAGGAAGGGGACATGCATAGCTCAAGGATCGACAAAACAAGTAAGATTACTCTATTTAATGTAAACAATGATAGTGGCCAAGCAACTTAGGGGTTTGACTCATAGACCAAATGGGTGAAGATCCTAATAATATTGACCTTTATACACTAAGGTCCAAGGAAATGACAAAGAAGGATAAGATCCTAGGATATGGAAAGATAGTTGCCACTTAATTTGTTAAAATCTACGAAAGGGAGGGATTTGAAAGAGAAGGAAAAGAGTCAATAATTTCTAAGGATTGATCAATTAAAGGTGATTTAATGTCCTAATAATACGATTGAAGAGTGTATGAAGGATTATTTCCATTTTTGGAAAGGTTATGGTTGGAAATTGATGTAGGAGCATATAGCACCAATGCTAAGGCATTGGGATAAGAACATGCAAAAATAGCTAATGTGTAGGCAATTAAAATAGAAAGGTAACAAGGTTGAGCATGAGTAGCATAAAGGTGTAGGCACAAAGGAGTGTGTTTGGATAGAAGGCATAGGTGAACATTAGCGTGAAAAATATGTGTGCGCAAAATGGTTGGTTGGTTGCAAAGGAAGGTTATCTCACAAAGTAGTGGGGTGCATGTTATAATGGATGTGCGAAAAATGATATGTTGCATGAATTTTCACATTGATGATGAAGTGATGCATGGACCTGTTGAATTGTTACACACAATGCTACTATTCATGGGAGAAAAATGAATGACAAAAGTCACAAACTTAAATTTTAAATCTCATATCAAGATGTCATATCGAAATATGACTAATTCACTTGAAGCTATTGGAAGCTCTAACTCACTTAGAGCTATTGGAAGCTCTAATTCACTTGAATTTAACATATTCTAGCCTATTCAAATTTAATACACATCCTACCTTATTCCTTGTTTTAGTACATGCAATAGTTGTGGGAGTAGGATAGGGGTGAAAGTTCATGCCAGGTCGTAGGTAGCTCTAGGATTCAATCCTGGGGAAGAGGTACCATTCCATGAACCATTCAAAGAAGAAAAAAGAGAGTGATCGGCACTCGATTGTGTCGACATGGGGAACTATCACTTTTTGTAAATCATCCATTAAACTCAACCTATTGTAAATGCACATGTAATTGGATCAATAACTTATGTTAGATTAAAAAGAAAGGGTGTAATCTACTTTACACAACTCAACAAAATGGATGGTATAAAACCAATCTTTACACCATTAGGTGTTGGAATTTTTGGATCAACCTAACTAGGTGTCCTATTGTCTTGAACCCCCACTAATGTTACAAGGGAAAAAATATTGTCATCTGGAATAGTAACATCAAGCTTATTTGAGCAATGGTTAGTCTAACATCTCCTATTTCAAGGGTAATTTCGACCTACTTCCATGACCTACTTATGTTTTCCCTTTCTATGTACTTCCATGAATAGCACATCACTCCTTCCATTAGAATCATAAGTGGAAAGAATAATTCCTCATATATAGCATTATCACCAAAACTATTCAAAGGATGGGTATTTGTATGACTGGTTAACATAGGTCTTGTACAAAGTACCTAATGTTGATTGTAAGGGAACTTGCCTTTAACTAGAAGGTGTCCACTAGGGGGAAAATCACTTATATATTAGCAAAGAAAGGCCTAAACCTAATAAATCATAATGAAATAGTGGTAGGAATAGACAGAAGAGATGGAAACCTAAAATGAGTTATGTAAAGAAATTGAATCGAACTGGGTGTTGCCTTCACATTTGTATCGATTTCGATTTTATAGACTCGACAATATGCTAATGTTTAGAAGAGAATAGAATTGATAACACTTAGTGCATCAAGACTTAACCTAAATTTAGAGAAGGTCCTAGTAATGGACCATATCGCAGAGCCTTGATATTCTTACCAGGACCCTATAGCCTTTCCTTATTCAATTGTAGCCATACTATGTCTCCCACTCTAAATTTTCTCTTTATTTTGTGTTGGTCATGGCTAGCCTTGTACTTTTCCTGTGACTTCTTCAGTGTCTCATGTACTTGAAAATGGATCTGCTTTATCTTTTAAACAATTTTTTTTCTTTTAATGCATCTGTTGTGAGGTCCTCCCTCAGTCCTTCTTGTTTTTCATATACAACGTCTAAGGGTGAAGGTGGAAAATATCCAAAGAAACTTTCAAATATAATGATCCAATCTGGATCAACAAAATTATAATATATATCGTTTTATTTCTACACCAATTTAACATAAAAATGAAACCATGATAACATGGAATGAAGTCTTCAACCAAAGATATGTGATTTAGACTTATAGTAAGCTTGCAATTAAAAAATAATCACAAAAACGTGGACCCACAAAAAGGAATTCATATTAAGGTGGAACAAAATCTTTAGCAAGGGACATGGCACCTTGATTTGTTGTAAACTTTTAATTAAGGAGGCATCATAAAGACATAGAACACAATCACACATGCACTTCTAAATAATGTTAGTTATAAAGTGAGGTAGAATTTTCAAAGCACACATTAAGTATTAAAGGGACCCACAAAGCACACATGGACCTCTACTTAAAATAAATACTAGAGCAAGGAAGGATCCAAAGTACACAAAGAAGGGGATACTGAAAATGCACATGCACTTATAAGAGATGTATGTACTCGTGAGAGGAGGATTCACATAGCACACAATAAAGGGGGCACACAAATGAATAAAGAATGGAACCCACACAATACAAGTATTCACAAAATGAATAAGAAAGGGGACCCAGAAAGTGCACATGCACCTATAATGAGAGGGAGTATCATCAAAGAACACAAACACCTCTACATATCGTTAGCACTAATGTGGGATAAGATCTACAAAGAACATAAGGAAGGGGACCTGCATAGCTCAAGGATTGACAAAACATGTAAGATTACTCTATTTAATGTAAACAATGATAGTGGCCAAGCAAATTAGGGGTTTGACTCATAGACCAAATGGGCAAAGATCCTAAGAATATTGACGTTTCTACACTCAGGTCCAAGGAAATGACAAAGAATGATAAGAGGCTAGGATATGGAAAGATAGTTGCCACTTAATTTGTTAAAATATACGAAAGGGAGGGGATTGAAAGAGAAGGAAAAGAGTCAATAATTTCTAAGGATTGATCAATTCAAGGTGATTTAATGTGTCCTAATAATATGATTGAAGAGTGTATGATGAATTATTTCCATTTTTGGTAAGATCGTGGTTGAAAATTGATGTAGGAGCATATAGCACCAATGCTAAGGCATTGGGATAAGAACATGGAAAATTAGCTAATGTGTAGGAAATCAAAATAGAAAGGTAACAAGTTTGAGCATGAGTAGAATAAAGGTGTAGGCACAAAGAAGTGTGTTTGGATAGAAGGCATAGGTGAACATTAGCATGAAAAATATGTGCGTGCAAAATGGTTGGTTGGTTGCAAAGGAAGTTTATCTCACAAAGAAGTGGGTTGCATGCTATAATGGATGTGTGAAAAATGATATGTTGCATGAAGTGGCACATTGAAGATGAAGTCATGCATGGACTAGTTGAATTGTTACAGACAAAGCTACTATTCATGGGAGAAAAATGAATGACAAAAGTCACAAACTTAAATTTTAAATCTCATATCGATATGTCATATCGAAATATGATTAATTCAATTGAAGCTATTGGAAGCTCTAATTCACTTAGAGATATTGTGTAACACACCCAACGATGGGGAATAAAACTTTTTGCTTTTCTTAAAGGACATAATCTCCATTCATGGTTCCTAATTTGGAAGGTTAGGGAACTAGTTTGACCTCCTAGTCAAGGATCTCTGATTCTAAAGCCAAAAAATTCTCTGAGACGTGGATGGTCTCGTTTTGTATTTTAAACACAAAGCTTTTCGGCTTCTTGGTGCAGGTCCTATGACACCCACACCCTCTGTCGGTGCATTCTAGTGCTCTTTAGTCCGTGGGTGCTAGCTCCTCTTCACTAACGCTCTTCAGTCTATGGGCACTAGCTCCTCTTCACTATCCCCTTCCTTCATATGACCCTAGGCTATGCCCTTGTGATAATGTGTGATTGCAGGCGCGGTCAAGAGAGGATTCCAACCAACCTGATTTTTTCCCTGCAATCATTCTCGTACTGACACACACCGCGTCACTGAAATAGTGGTTGAAATTGCGGCCCGCTCAAGGAATATTATCGTCTGAGCATGTACTAGCCTTGAAATCCCTTCTGTTCGTCGATCTCCACTCCTTTGGTGCTGCCTACGATCAGAGACTATTATTGACTCCGCCTTTCCGACCTTCGAGAGTTTCAACTCTCAAATTCCACTCTCCTCTATGTGGCAAGCTCCCGAAGTGGAAGATCTATTACCACCTGTCCCCTTGAATCTATGGCCAGGATCTCCTTCGTGAGTCTGGCCTTCGAGAATCTCAAATCTCAAATCCCTTTTCTTATCCTCCAATACGTGGAATCCTCCCACGTGTCCTCTAAGATCAAATGACCTAGGATTACTTCAGATCTTTACCCGGAGTTCATAGATCTTCACCATGTCTCCTCCTGATCTAACGACTATAAATCACTTCGAGACTTTACCCGGAGTGCTCAGATCTTCACCACGTCTCCTCTCCTAATCTGATGGGTGTAAATCACTTTGGGTGATCTGACAACTCTGATCTAGTTCATCTCTTCGAACTTCGTGAATCTCAAATCTCAACTGAGAGATTCAATACAATTTTCTCAGAGCTCACGATCTAACACCGTGTGTCCACCTTCGCATCGACGACTCTCATCATTTCTAGGACTTCGGCCTTCGGCGNCTCAACAACAAAAAGTCTATGGAGTGAATCCTTTTGGAGTTCACGATCTGGTGACACCTTTCCAACTCCAGATCGACGACTATCGTTCGCTTCGGCTGTTCAGGATTAGGCGATTTCAAACCTCAACTTCTCCTTCACTTTTCTCCCGGACCACCTTCTCTCAGAGTCCATGATATTTCACCACGTACCCCTTTCTGGATCTGACAATCCAAATTTACTTCAAGTCTTCGGGCATCGGCTATTTCAGTTCTCAAACTAAAACTCCAGTGTAACCTTCGTCGAAGCTCGCAATTTGGTGACAAGTGTCCCCTCACAGATCGACAGCTCTCGGCTCTTCGAGTGTCAGGCCTTCTAGTGTTTCAACATTACACCTATGCCCCTTCTGGATCTCCTGGTCCATTGACACGTATCCACTCTAGATCCAACGATCCATATCCGTTTCATCCCTTCGACTCTCCACGCCTTGGGAATCTCAAGTTTCAAACCTTGAGGGATTATCTCTCATGTGCATATGAGTGTTAAGACTCGTGCACTTCTTCTTGGATCCAACGACGGTTGCTCCTCACACTCAAATATGATGGCCCAGATCTGATCTCCTGATCCACGCTCTTCTAGTTGTCTAGACGTGAATTTAAATGGCCCAGATCTTTCATAGTGCTCAATCCAACGACCACTATCGCTCCTCTGTTGTAGGTATTATGATACCCGTGACCTTCTCCTTCACACTTCGGCGAAGTCTTGGAGTTGGAATTATCCCCTTTTCTCTTGGCCTCTCCTCAGATGTGACCTTGGCGATGACCATGCGATTGCGGGCGTGACCATAAGAGATTTGGGGTCAAACTACTTTTGGGCCCGCAATCCTCCTCAAGTCTCCACGTGTCCTCCTGACGAAACCATGGTTTGAATTGCGGCCCACCCTCGATATTTTAAACTACGCACAACTCCTGTCCCCGCAATGCTACGAGATCGTTGATCTTGCGATCTTGACGATACTGTTTGAATTAACGGTTCAGATCTGTGCCTCTCAAATCTACGAACCATATCTGTCCCTCCTAGATCAACGACTATGATCTCTTCGTAATTCCGGACTCCGGGGTTTTTAAATCTCAAACCCTACTTCTTTCATACTTCAAACTTTCTCTTTCCCTATGGAGCTTACGAACTTGAAACAAGTTCGCCTCTTGGACCTCATCTGCGCTCCTGAGAAGAGGTTATCTCTATTGAGCTTGGTTCTTAGGGGATCTCGAGTTCTCACATACTCCTTGCTTTAATATTCTCGCGTCATATCGACGGTCCATGAACTTCCTTGATCCAACAGTCTAGATCACATCACAACTTCGGGTTTCAAAAGTTTTAGTCACGCCAATGTGCGATTCTCCCGATGTGAGAATCCCCGATCTCATCGATCCAACGGTCAAGGAGGGTCCCGATAGATCCTTAGATCTACGGTCCATATCACGTCGCAACTTCAGATTTCGGGAGTTTAGTTGCGCCAACGTGTGAATCTCCCGATGTGCGATCTTGTGAATATTGAAGGAGTCGAGGAGTTAACGCATGCACCCCTTATTCAAATCTAACGGTCATGACAGACCCTGGGTCCTCCTGAACGGATCTCATTCGTTCATGTTCTAAATGAAAGGATAGTCCCTTTCGATACTTGAACCTCACTATCCTTCCTGATCTTTGTTAGTTATGAAGGATTTAAGAGTGTTGCGTTGTTTTTCCTGGACTTAACACTTAAAAGGGTCTTTTGCACTATTCTTGCGCTCCTTCATCAAGTCTAGAACTTAAGTGGTTCTCGATCTCTGCTTGCCTTGCAGAGAGTCTGTGCATATCTGCACTACCTCTCCTGAGCTTGACCAACTCCATCCTCCAAGGGACTCAGAATGACTAGGAGTGTCGACATGCATACATGAAACTATACCTAAGGTCTACGAATTCATAGTTTGTGGCTCTGGCTTAAGCCACCACAGAACGCAAGCATTTACAAGTATACAAACACATCCAATTCATACAGTTTCCTACTTTCCTACTTACACAATCAAGCAAGAATAAAAGGGATACCGTATAATCATTAAACATACATATCTATCATGCAACATTCATATGATACCCAACTTTAATTCACAGTACCACTTAAATACACAAGATATGCGATTACTTATCTATTACATGTGGTAGCCAACTAACTGACTGTGGGTGTTCGTCCACCCGACCATAGGCTTAGAGGCATTCATTCTTATCACTCTAGACACCCCTGTGCCAAGCCATGATATCACCAGGGAGCTCTCGCGGTTCTCAGATATTCTTTCTCTGTTTCAGCTTCTGCTCAGGTTCTATTCTCTACAACTTTCAGAGATTTCTTTTCTCTGTTATGGCCCTGGGTGAGGTTTATCAGATGCTCACTCAACATCAAGCTAGCGGCCTTCTATTCATCATTCGTTGGAGAGCTCCGCTCATCTCCCTTATGAGCTTACGCTCTCGTATCGTGTCTCCCCTCTGGTTGTCCATGTGTATGTATCTTACCTCCCTTCTTTTGGAAGGTTTTCTACCTATCATGTTCCTTCTATCAGAAGGAAGCTCAGGTCTGTATGGTACTTCAGCCTGACATTCTGTAGCTAGACCATGCTTCCATTCATGAGGGTGGTTGATAATTCAACCACTGGTCATTTCTTCATTAACTGATTTCTCTCCTTGGGATCCTAAGGAGGTTTGTCATCCTCATCAAGGGAAATTTGGGGTTATTTGGTATAATGAACCCTCTCATATATTTTTCACATTCTTCCTCTAGTGATATCATGACCAGTAATTTCAAGCCTTCACCCCCACAGTTAGTTATTGGCAACTCAAACAATAATGCATTCACACTGTCCACATGCCTTATCATGGTAATCCTATTTTATGATTAATTACAAGCTGGGGGAAATAGGGTGTTACAATTCCCTCCCCCTTAAAGGAACATCGTCCTTGGTGTTCTTTCTCAAAACACCTGTCATGACTTTCTCATTTAGTTGTTTCAAAAAGATTGGCCCTTCTTCCTCGGTTAGGCCTTTTTCAGAACTTTAATCTTGGTCACTTGCTTTCAATAACCCTTGGACAACAAGCACGTTAATCATAGTCTTAAGTGAAAACATTGCATAAAAAAAAAATTCTAGGAAAATTTCATAATCTTAGCACAATAATTATCTGCGCAGTTTGTGGATTTGTATCCACATGGTTGTTTTGTTATCCAGACTCATTGTTTTTTCTTGACATGCCCATTGGGTGCATGATACCAATTCAATAGTTTGCAAGAACTATCATGGTTTTGTATTCCTTGTGGTCACTCACCCTCCAGGCCCAGGCTCAGGCATCCCCTTCTCTGTTATACAATCCCTCGGGTGATCCATCTTGGCTTGCCAAGGTTTTCTCACATAGGAAGAACTACCCATTGTGTGCATGATCCCGATAAATATTTTACAAGAAATATTAAGGTCTCCTCTTCCTTGCAGTCACTCATCCTCCAGGCCCAGGCTCAGGCATCCCCTTCTCTGCTATATAGTCCCTCGGGTGATCCATCTTGCCTTGCCAAGGTTTTCTCGCACATAAATAATTCCAGAGACTCTATCGAGTATTACAGTCGAGGCGTCCCTCAGACTTTCTCTATCGAGGCGTCCCTCCGGCTTGTGTTACCTCAAAACAATATATTCTAGGCGATCATGGCTTACCACGGGGTTCTCATGGCTCAACAATAGCCATTTTTCATGCTTTTACAGCTTGACAGCCTTTCGGCTCAGCTAAAGTTAGGGACAAAGGTTACTCTCCTTCTCCCGACTCAATCATAGATAGGGACGAAGGTTACTCTCCTTATCCCGAGTCAGTCTTTATTTCATGCGATCAGATTATGTTCTTTCTCACCTGTATCACAAACATATAAAAATTCACGAGACATCATCATAAATTTTAAATTCAAAATTTTCTTGTAAATCTGTGACCCATAGATATCCAAATTCCACATTTTGTTTCCATATTTGTTTCGCACATGAAACAGATTCATAATCACGGGACTTTCCTTCCCATAGCGGTTTGGCTCAACAGGAAATTGGTCTTCCTTATGGTCTACAACGCTGCCATATTCAAGACTCCTTTGCTTCCTGCACTTTCAACTTCAATCAGCCAAACAAATTGTTAGTTTCCATGCACATGCATTTTATTGCACCTTTATAACGTCATCACAAACAATTTCAGAATTGTGCATACTAACAATAAAATTCACTTTCTCCAAAAGGAAATACCCTTCCTTGCATTTTGGCTCAGTAGGCAATTGGTCTTCCTTATGGGCTTACAATACTGCCATATCCAAGACCCATTTCCTCCTGCAATTTCAACATTCCTCCGCCAAAAAAAATGTTAGTTTTCATGCACATTACCTTTTCAAAATCAAGCATACTAGCAGTCCAAGTCATTTTCATATATTCAAGGATTCAAAGCAAAAGGATACATCATCCCTTACCTATGCATCATTTCAACCTACCAAAATTTTCAGAATGTAATTCAAATATTAATTGACCTTAATGAATGTGCCAACATTCGTGGCCACATTCATACCCAATGTACCTTTGCATTAATTTTAAGTTTCCCACACTTTACGACAAGTACCTTCTCATGGTGTGTTGGAGCTTAGCCAAGCTTTTCACCATATGGTTTATTCATTCCCATTCATTGTTGCAGTAGGACTATGCTTTCGGCTACAGGATGATCACAATTCCAATTCAGTACATATGAAACTACAAGTTTCACATGAATGCCTTTAAGCATTCCTCCTTCATTAATAACCAGGGTGCCAACACTCATGGCCACCCAATTTGGTTTTCTCTAACACCCATACAATGTAAGTAGAAATGTCAGAAGGTCCTCCTTCCTCAATGGAAATCCATTGTCTGTCCTTTATGCAAACATGCATTTCCTGGAAGCAATTCCATGCAACGTGCTATCTATGAGCACTTTTGTTTCCAATCGTTCCTTGATTGGTCCATGTATTCATGAAATATCAGTTCATGAATTCTTCTGAGGATTACAATCAATATTTACTACCAGAGGTTCACACCTCCATCATTCAGGTTCTCCTTCCTGAATCATGCCCTACTTGGGTATCCAAGGCATACAACTGCCTTTCAATGTTTCATACATAACATTAAGACCATAAAACATTTCAGAAGGGATCCTTACCCAATCCCTTCATGCCTTGTGCCACATAGTCATACACATTTTTATACCTGTTTTGGCTCTTAGCACCCCCTTTGATATTATTCCAACAGTGTTGCTCCATGGGGACTTTTAAGGTCCCTTCAACAATATTTCAACAAGAACCTTATCATAGTCATCCTCTGATTGAGGTTGTTCATTATTGGAAAATATATTTCTCAACGTTTCCAATCTATTTCCTTCTACACATGACACACATCATAACCACATTAATCGTCATGTAAATTAAAAATGTGAGTACCATAGCATTCAAATTAATAAAACATTTTCAGACATGTCCTAGCATATTTGTATGCACTTCATCACATTATCCTTAATGTTTTCATGAGTGCAACACAACAGTTCTCAATCATTTCTACAGTAATACAACCATCATCACTATGGTGTCAAAACATTTACTTTCATCATCGTACTAGCTTTCTCATCCCAGAGAAAAACATAATACACAACAAGAAACGAATTGAGGGCTCTCCCCTTCTTCAATTTCTTTCTACATTGCCTGGGACTTTTCATCCCAGCTGAGTTATTTCTAAGACCTCACTATATTTTCTTAACATGGATTCAACCAAGCCTATTCAATCATATATACTCATT
>SNQJ01S0054176.1:12705-30551 GCA_010110895.2 Picea sitchensis | reverse complement strand
TTCTTATTAAATTGCTGATTTGAAACCCTAGGTAACAAGCACACAAGTAGGTCCTTGTTATATGTCCCCTTAGAGAGAGATATTTTAGCCATTGAAGAAGAAGGATTGAGCCTAGCCTTTGCTACACTCATCTTGCTTCTTCTCTCAAGCTAGCATTGATTTTTATAGGTTGAAAAGGGGGTGACGTCCTAGGCCTAGGTTATCTACACCTAGGGCCATCATCTTCTAGGGTTTGAATGCCTTGTCTTTACAACACTTTCTCTCACCTCATCCTTTAGTTAAATTTATCATTTATGCTAGCCATTTTTCCAAGTTGACCTAAGGAAGGAGGAAAGAGCATGAGGCCTTTCTTAAGAAACACCGTAGTGAGCCTCTTTCCCCTAGGGTTTTGATTCTAGGGCCCTGCCTTTGTAGCACTTTAGAACCCTTCCCTCTTGTCTTTAAGTCTTCATCCTTTCAAAACCTTGTGCCCTTATCTTGTTTGACTCCATATACCCTAAGGAACTAATCTCTAGCCTCCAATGTTGATGTCCTGGTGTCCAAAACAACTTTCAAACTTTGAATTTTGAAACCCTAACTAACAAACTAACCTAATTAAGGCTGACGTCGCAATTGGTTATCTCATCTTGACGCAACAAGTGTTGAATATAAGCAATTAAATGATGGTTTGAAGCATTTATTGAGTAAAGTGTTGGTTGGATACATTGTTAGCTTGATCATCTTGATAGTTATTAATGAATTGATGCTTTTTCCATCGCTAATTGATAAAACGTTGACTTCATTGGTATCTATTGTTTTTCATTTCTTATTAATTGATATCAGATAGTCATCGAAGTACTAACCCTTTGAGTTATAGCCTACATATATATATTGTATTGCTGTTGTCTTGTTCCAGGCAGGTGTTTTCAATTGTGATACACTTCATTTATTGGCTGATTAGCCGGACTGTCTGACCTTGGTGGTAACCTGTGAAGGGGAAACCTTAAACTTGACTTTGTACCTTTGCCTCTTCAAAACCCCAAGTTACCGGGGACGTCTCCCCTTGGTTAACCTACCTAAATAGAAAGAACCTCCCCATTGACGTGACATTGGGTGGGGAAGGTTCCTGTTACGCTAGTTTGACCTCTATCCTTTAGCTTTTGACCTAAACTACAAACTGTGCGATAAAAACACCCACACCCTCTGTCGACGCATTCTAGCGCTCTTCATTCTGCGAGAGCTAGATCCTCTTCATTGGCCCCTTCCTTCATACAACCCTAGGCTATGCCCTTGTGCTAATGTGTGATTGCGGGTGCGAGAAAGAGAGGTTTCCAACCAACCCTCTTTTCACCCCACAATCCTTCTCGTACTACACGTACTCCATCACTAAAACAATGGTTGAAATTGCGGCCCACTCAAGGAATATTATCGTCCGAGCATGTCATGGCCCCACAATCCCTTATATTCGTCGATCTTTGCTCCTTTGGTGTTGCCTATGATCAATGGTTGTTATTGACTCAACCTTTCTGGCCTTCAGTAGTTTCAATTCTCAAACTCCACTCTCCTCTATGTGGCAATCTCCCGAAGTGGAAGATCTGTTTCCACCTATCCCCTTGAATCTACAGTCAGGATCTCCTCCATGAGTCCGGCCTTCGGGAATCTCAAATCTCAAATCCCTTTTCTAATCCTCCAATACGTGGAACCTTGCCACATGTCCTCTTAGATCGGACAACCTATGATTACTTCGGATCTTTACCCGGAGTTCATAGATATTCGCCATGTCTCCTCCTGATCTGACGGCTATAAATCACTTCGGGACTTTACTCAGAGAGATCAGATATTTGCCACGTCTCCTCTCATGATATGATGGCTGTAAATCACTTCTGGTGATCTGACGACTCTGATCTTCTTCGGATCTTTGGACTTCGCAAATCTAAAATTCCAACTGAGAGATTCAATACAATTTTCCTGCAGCTCGTGATCTAACGTCATGTGTCCACCTTCACATCGACAACTCTCATCGTTTCTGGGACTTCAGCCTTTGACGATTTAAAATCTCAAAAACCACAAGTCTCTGGAGTGAATCCTTCTAGAGTTCACGATCTGGTGAACCCTGTCCAACCCCAGATCGACGAATATCGTTCACTTCGGCTGTTCAGGCTTCGACGATCTCAAACCTCAATTTTTCCATCTCTTTTCTCCTAGAGCACCTTCTCCCAAAGTCCACGATCTTTTTCCATGTACCCCCTTTTGGATCTGACGGTCTAGATTTACTTCGGGTCTTCGGGCTTCGGCTATTTCAGTTCTCAAACTGAAACTCCAGTGTAACCTTCCTCGGAGCTCGCGATCTGGTGACAAGTGTCACCTCACTGATCGACGACTCTCGGCTCTTTGGTTGTCCGACCTTGCAGTGTTTCAATGTTACACCTCCGCCCCCTTCTGATCTCTCGACCCGTTGACACATATCCCCTCTGGATCCAATGGACCAGATCCGTTCTGGCCCTTCGACTCTCCACGCCTCGGGAATCTCAAGTTTCAAACCTTGAGGGTTTCTCTCTCATGTGCATACGAGCGCTAAGACTCGTGCACTGCTTCCCAGATCCAACGACGGTTGGTCCTCACACTCAGATCTGATGGCCCAAATCTGATATCCTCCTTCACGCTCTTCTAGTTGTTTGGATGTGAATTTCAAGGGCCCAGATCTTTCACAGTGCCCGATCCAACGACCATTGTCGCTCCTCTGTTGTAGTTCTTATGATACCTGTGACCTTCTCCTTCACGCTACGGCAAAGTCTTGGAGTTGGCATTAGCCCCTTTCCTCTTGGCCTCTCCTCGGATGTGACCTTGGAGATGACCATGTGATTGCGGGTGTGACCACAAGCGATTTGGGGTCAAACTAATTTTGGTCCCGCAATCCTCCTCAAGTCTCCACGTGTCCTCCTGACGAAACCATGGTTTGAATTGTGGCTCGCCCTCGATATTTTAAACTTCGCGCAACTCCTGTGCCTGCAATGCTACAGGATCGTCAATCTTAACGATACTGTCTAAATCAACGGTTCAGATCTGTGCCTCTCAAATATACAGACCAGATCTGTCCCTTCTAGATCAACGGTTGTGATCTCTTCGTAATTCTGGAATCTGGGGTTTTGAAATATCAAACCCTGCTTCTTTCGTACTTCAAACTTATGCTTTCCCTCTGGAGCTTACGAACTTGAAACAAGTTCACCTCTTGGACCTCATCTGCACTCCTAAGAAGTGCTTATCTCTATTGAGCTTGGTTCTTAGGGCATATCGAGGTCTCACATACTCCTTGTGTTAATCTTCTCACGTCAGATCGATGGTCCATGACCTTCCTTGATCCAATAGTCTAGATCACATCGCAACTTTGGGTTTTGAAAGTTTTAGTCGCGCCAACATGCGATTCTCTCGATGTGTGAACCCATAATCTCGTCTATCCGACGGTCAAGGAGGGTCCCGATAGATCCTTAGATCTACGGTCCAGATCACGTCACAACTTCATATTTCGGGAGTTTAGTCATGCCAACGTGCGAATATCCCGATGTGCGATCTTGTGAAGACTAAAGGAGTCAAGGTGTTAATGCCTGTGCCCCTTCTTCAAATATAACAATCGCGATAGACCCTGGGTCCTCTCGAATGGATCTTATCTGTTCATCTTCTAAATGAATGGATATCCCCTTTCGATACTTGAACCTCACTATCCTTCCTGATATTTTTCAGTTATGAAGGATTTAAGAGCGTTGCACTCTTTCTCCTGGACTTAACACTTAAAAGGGTCTTCTGCACTATTCTTGCGCTCCTTCATCAAGTCTAGAAGTTAAGTGGTTCTCAGTCTCTCTTTTCCTTGCAGAGAGTCTGTGCATATCTGCACTACCTCTCCTGATATTAACCAACTCCGTCCTCCAAGGGACTCAAAACGACTAGGAGGGTCGACATGCGTACATGAAACTGTACCGAAGGTCGACGAACTCATAGTTCGTGGCTCTGGCTTAAGCCACCATGGAACACAATCATTTACAAGTATAAAAACACATCCAATTCATACAGTTTCCTACTTTCCTACTTACACAATCAAGCAGGAATAAAAGGGATACAGTATAATCATTAAGCATAAGTATCCATCCTGCAACACTCATAGGATACCCAACTTTAATTCACATTACCACTTAAATACACAAGATATGTGATTACTTATCTATTACAGGTCGTAGCCAACTAACTGACTGTGGGTGTTCGTCCTTCCACCCGACCATAGGCTCATAGGCATTCATTCTTATCACTCTGGCCACCCCCGTTCCAAGCCATGATATCACCAGGGAACTCTCACGGTTCTTAGAGATTATTTCCTTGTTTCAGCTTCTGCTCGGGTTCTATTCTCTGCAACTTTTAGAGATTTATTTTCTCTGTTATGGCCCTGGGCAAGGTTTATCAGATCCTCACTCAGCATCAAGCTCGCGAAATTATGTTCATCATTCCTTGGAGAGCTCTACACATCTCCCTTATGAGCTTATGCTCTTGTCTCGTGTCTCCCCTCTGGTTGTCTGTGTGTATGTAACTTACCTCCCTTCTTTTGGAAGGTTTTTGACCTATCATGTTCCTTCTGTCAAAAGGAATCTCGGGTCTGCAGGTCTCTATAGTACTTCAGGTTGACATTCTGTAGCTAGACCATGCTTCCATTCATGGGGGTGATTGATAATTCAACCACTGGTCCTTTCTTCATTAACTGATTTCTCTCCTTGGGATCTGAAGGAGGTTTGTCATCCTCATCAAGAGAAATTTGGGGTTATTTGGTATAATGAACCCTCTCGTATAGTTTTCACACTCTTCCTCTAGTGATATCATGGCCAGTACTTTCAAGGCTTCACCCCCACAGTCAGTTATTGGCAACTCAAACAATAATACATTTACACCATCCACATGCCTTAGCATGGTAATCCTATTTTATGATTAATTACAAGCTAGGGGAAATAGGGTGTTACATATTGGAAGCTCTAATTCACTTGAATTTAATGTTGCTAGCCTATTCAAATTTAATACACATCCTACCATATTCCTTGTTTTAGTACATGCCATAGTTGTGGGAGTAGGATAGGGGGTGAAACTTCATGCTAGGTCGTAGGTTTCTCTAGGATTCAATCCTGGGGAAGAGGTACCATTCCATGAACCATTCAAAGAAGAAAACAAAGAGTGATGGGCACTCTATTGTGTCAAGATGGGGAGCTATCACTTTTTGTAAATCATCCATTAAACTCAGCCTCTTGTAAATTCATATGTAATTGGATCATATAACTCATGTTAGATTATAAATAAAGGGTATAATCTACTTTACAGAACTCAACAAAAATGGATGGTATAAAACCAATCTTTACACCATTAGGTGTTGGAATTCTGGGATCGACCTAACTGGGTGTCCTATTGTCTTGAACCCCCACTAATGTTTCAAGGGACAAAATCTTGTCATCTGGAATAGTAAAATCAAGCTTCTTTGATCAATGCTTAGTGTAACATCTCCTATTTTGAGGGTAATTTCGACCTACTTCCATGACCTACTTATGTTTTCCCTTTCTATGCACTTCCATGAATAGCACATCATTACTTCCATTAGAATCATAAGTGGAAAGAATAATTCCTCATATATAGCATTATCATCAAAACTATTCAAAGGATGGGTATTCATATGACTGGTTAAGATAGGTCTCGTGAAAAGTACCTAATGTTGATTGTAAGGGGACTTTCCTTTAACTAGAAGGTTTCCACTAGGGGGAAAATCACTTATATATTAGCAAAGAAATGCCTAAAACTAATAAATCATAATGAAATAGTGGCAGGAATAGACATAAGAGATGGAAACCTAAAATGAGTTATGTAAAGAAATTGAATCGAAATGGGTGTTGCCTTCACATTTGTATCAGTCTCGATTTTATAGACTCGGCAAGATGATAATGTTTAGAAGAGAATATAATTGCTAACTCTTAGTGCATCGAACCTTAACCTAAAGTTAGCGAAGGTCCTAGTAATGGCTAAAGCATAAATAAAACTAGTTTGAAGGGGACTAACCCTGATCTTTTTCTTGATTTCCCTATATCTCTGCCATATGTAACAAATGTTGGTGCTAAATACACATGTATTTAACATGCCATTATCACTTGATTGGCATTCAACCTAGAACTATAAGTTTTTATTCAACATGTAAATGTAGGTTTTCATAAATCGATTAACATTGGGTCCATGCCTGCATTCAACACATCAAGTAAGTTTGCATCATCCATTTTCCAAATATCACAAATGTGTTAATTCATGGGTAATGCATGGCCGAGATGTTGCACATTTGTCATTAATTGATGGGATATGGAAGAAACACACTCAACAATAGTCTAGGTATACCAAAGATTAGAATCATAAAACTATGGAAAACCATTGAACAACTAGGTCGCCAAGGGAAACTACAATGTTCAAACCCTCACTCTTTCCCCACATGCTTTTCTGATTGATTACTGATGCATACCCCCTACCTCAGTAGGGTTCTGCGACCTCCCGGCCTCTGGATCGATCTTCTTCTGAGCCGAATTGGCTCTTCGGGTTCCTGCTGGAACCCTTTGAACAAATCCACAGGTCCCTTTAAATTCCCTGGCACAGGCTTTGAGAAACCTATGCATGTGCTCAACTTTCAACACTCTTCTCTAATCTGACCCAACACACCTTTCATGTTTCGGGGTTTCAGGACTCCCACTTGCGATCTCTCCTAGGCTCCTTGTCCCTCCAATTCCCAGTCACTGAAACGCCAAAAAGGGCTTAACGACTCTAGGTCCTCCCCTTAGCCTCCGAATGCTTTCGGGTTTTCGCATTTCGCAATTTCATGATTCTAGTTGCAGCGATTCTAGGTCCTTCGAACTCTCGGACCCCAAAATGGTGAAATCTACCCGTGACCACGGTCCGCTTTTCAGGATTTCGTAATTTGTGATTCCGACTGCAAACAGTTCTAGGTATTTCGATCTCCCGGACCCCGAAATGCCGAAAAGGGATTAATGGGCTTTGGCTCCTCCCTTAGCCTTCGTCCACGTGACCACCATTCTGTTTCCATGCACTTAATGCCAAAGCACTACTGACTTTCACGATTCGGGGAATCGCGATGCAAGCATTCCCCTATTCTCTGTCTTTCAAAATCCCATTGCCGGAATGTCAAAATGTCTTGGCGTTCATTCTTTCAGGGTTTCGTGATTCAGGGAATCGTGATGCAAGGGATATCTCTGCTCCTTGGAAGTCCCAGTTGTCGGAATGCCGAAATATCTTGGCACCTATTCTTTCAGGCCTTTCCCCAAAACCTTGACAGCTTGCCATGTGTCCTCCTTGATGGACGGTCCTGATGCTTTCGCAATTTCGTGAGCTGGGACTTCTTGTCTCACGACTCCTTCTCCTCGAACTCCCAGTGCCCGAAACGCCGAAAAGGGCTTGGATATTTGACACCTGTCCTCCAAAATGGATGGTCCCGATGCTTTAGGGACTTGACGCGTCCTCTTCCCTTTGCTATTACGAGGATTAAACCCCTCGCACCTCCTTCCGGATCCGACGGCTATCGGTCCTTGGTGCTAGATCTGATGACCCGGATCCTTTTTCCTGTGCACCTCCCAGGGACTCAAACCTATGCATGTATCCTTGATCCAGCGGCTCTCAGGCCACCGCACTCCAGATCTGATAGCTGGCACGATTTCACGAACCGGGAGTTTGCGATGCAGCGACTCTAAAATCCCTTGCCGCTCCAAACCCCAAACTTCGAAATAGAGAAATTCGAGTGCGAGATTTTGGGATTTCGCGAACCGGGAGTTCGCGATGCAGCAACCCCAAAATCCCTTGCCACTCCAAACCCTGAACTCCGAAATAATGAAATTCAACACCTTAGAGTGTTGGAAGACACTCGACCTTAATATCCTCGCTGCTCTGCAAGATCCAATGATTCTCGCAACTTTGGCACTTCTTCCATGAAGTGTCTCCACCGTCCATACGGTTCCTCCCCTTGGAAAATTTTCAAAGTTTCAAAGGCCTCGGCCTTTACTTCCTCTTTGAGATCGATCTAACTTTGATGAACTCGCATGTGTTCTAGGAAGTTGTCACTCCTGATCTTGCTTCACTTTGAAACCTCACAAGTTTCTTGACCTCTGCACTCCTTGCAGGATTCTTGCACACAACGGTGCAATCCTTCCTGATCTTAAGAACTTTGAGACAAGTTCTCACCTCTGCACATTCCTTGTGCCTGACGAGCCTTCATACGGTTGTCTATCACCACTTCACCTGAATGTTGGTCTATTGCACTCCTTGTACAGGTCTTTTTCCTACTTGAGATTCAACTTCTCGGACCTTGATGGTCTTTGTCCCTTTCTCTCCTTGAAGGGATGGAAGTGCCCTCTTCTGCAACTTCCTGCTCAATCACGTCTTGCCGAGCCTACAGGGTGTTCAGTAACCCTTTGAGTGTCTTCTCTTTGACACTTCCCTTTCCTCAAAACTCGAAATAGATTTCTTTGCTGCATTCTATGCACTCGCTCAATGCCCTCTTGGCAGAGCTCTACAGAACCTTCAATATTTCTGTCTTCCCTGAACTCAAAACAGAGTTCCTTCCTGTGCACTCCTTGCACCTCTGCTGATGAAGGTTCAATGCTATCCCTCTTGAGCTTTCCTGAGGTTACCTAACCTCTGTCAATGCACACCTTGCGGACTATGTGCACTCCTTGTACTCGGAAACTCCAAGATGGGACAAAATTGAAACTTATGCAATGTTTCACCAGTTATGCATTTAAAACATGAAATGCATAAAAACATGCAAACACGTACAGACAATTCATGGCAGGAAAAACTTCTCTTCTATTAATTCAGAAATGGCTATATAAGGTGTTTACAAAGGCTGGACTGTAATAGTCTCAGCTCTCTCTCGAGACCTCTCTGCTCTAGTCTCTCCTCCTTCCTCTCTACTCTAATTTATTCTTTACAAAATGAGGGCTCCCGTGAACTTATCCTCAACCACCGTCTCTGATCTATTGCTATCACAGAGCGTATCCTATGGCTACATTCCATAAATGGATGCCCAATCCTGACTATGTCCTAGGCTTGTTGTAGGCTACCATTTAAGGCAACCCCAACCACTTCTTGAACAGATGTGTGGTCGGCTCTTACAGCCTTACAAAATTTATTGAAATTTCGAATTTAAAAATTGAGAGGGATGTGCCTCTCCCTTTCTCCATTAAATGTGTGTTGGATGTGTTGGCTAGCTGGCACGCTGCTAACATGGAGTGATGCTCCTACATCATACTCCTCAGCTGGAAAAATCATGATCTTCTGATCATGAACTCATCTTCTCTAGTGTTGAAATCCACCTGGATCCCAAACTTTCCCTTGGAGTTGTCCATCTTCTCCTCTACTTCGTTGTTGCTGCTGTTGCTGCCCTGCTACTTTTGCAGGCTACCTTCTGCTCAGCTTATTGTTACTGGAAGTCTCTGCAGCTGAACTCAACATCAACCTTCTGATTTTTTCAATTACCTCGTCCAGCTGCTCCAGTGGCTGTCTCTTTATATGCAGTCTTCTCTGTTGCACTTCTGTCTTCTCAATGGGCAGATCTGCTCGATCTCCCCTGCTATGTTTATCTCTCTTTGTGGCATTAAGTGGCCACTCTACTGCAGACTCCATCTCTGCAGTCTTCTCACTGAACTGTTGCTCAACTTCTTCCTGTGGCAGTTCTGCTACTTCCATTTTTTCTGCTAGCATACTTCCAGCTTCTTTTAGCTTCTCCCCAGGCTGGTATGTTCCACTACTTGCTTCCAACTTAACCTGTTGGGTGTGCAAACTTTGCACCATCACCCTCCTTTCCAGGGATTCCAATTCTTCACACAGGTCAGCAAAATCCATGCTGTCTGCTTCCTCTTCTTCTTCTTCTTCTTCTTCTTCTTCTGCAGCTTCTAGTACTGCAGTGATTTCCTGTCCAGCCTCCTGGCTGAAAATTTTGAGCCATTCTGTTGAATGCTCAGCTTCTTCTTCTTGGTAAAACGTCAGTGTCTGCTCCATTTCTTCCTCCATGACAATTTCTATTGGTTGTCCTCCTTTTGTTGCTGCACCTGTAACACATGATCTTGCCTAAACTGGGCTACTTGGTAGGAACACCTCTATTCCTCCAAAGATCAGAATTCTCTTCTGATTCTCTCCTGTCAGCACTCCTTGCTGATTCAAACTCTCCTTTGAGTTCATGAGACTTACACATAGCCTCATATTTTCCCCCTTGCCCACTTGGAAATTTGAGAACCTTCTGTTGCTCACCTGGCAGTCTATGAGATCGTTTAATCCCATCTCATTGCCCACTTGGCAATATGAACTTTCACCACTGCCCCCTTGGAAGTATGCGAGATCTTCCACTGATCTCCTTCCATTGCCCACCTGGCAACTCGAAAGTTCACTTCTGCCCACCTGGCAGTTTATGAGATCCTCTGTTAATCTCATACCATTTCCCACCTGAAAATATGAATTTCCATGGCTGTCCTCATGACAGTCTATGAGATCCTCCAATGATCTCATTTCATTGCTCACCTGGCAATTCGAAAATTCATCCCTGCCCTCCTGGCAGTTTATGAGATCTGAAACTGATCCCTCTTCCTCATCACTGAGGGTTTCTCTGAATTTTGGCTCACAGATGCAAACCAGATCTATGTCACTGAGGATTTCAACATACCTCAGCCACTTCCTCAACTCTTGTTGTTGTTTCCTGGCCAACAACTTTTGAACAGGCCATTTGGCTTTCCTGTTCAGAGGCCATTCGTACCTCCAGTGTACTTTTTCCTCCTGCTACATCTTCAATGTCAGTTGTTCCATTCTCGCCCTTATCTTAGTAAGTTCTTTGTCAATCTTTGTTTTACTCATCTGCTGGTGGTCTCCTCTTCCACCAGGCTCATGGCCTTCAATAGCCATTTCCATATTTCACCTACCCTCCTGGAAAGCATATGGATCACTCTACGTCTGAGAGCATCTCCATATCCTCCTACAGCTCGCCTGGATGTCTACCATTTGTTGCACACCATGCAACAATCACCACAGAGCTTTAACACCCTGCTTCTTTCACCTGTTGTATACAGATGAATCTCTACTTCTGATTCCACTTGATGTTACCAGAATTTCTCCCACCGTCTCTCCTTTGTCTGTGAACAAAGTAACAGCCTCCTCTTTCTCTTTTTTCTGAAATCTACAGACAAAAATATTCTCTGATACCACCTGATGCAGACCCCCTACCTCAACAAGGTTCTACGACCTCCCGGTCTCTGGATCGATCTTCTTCTGAGCCAAATTGGCTCTTCGGGTTCTTGCTGGAACCCTTTGAACGAATCCACAGGTCCCTTTAAATTCCTTGGCACGGGCTTTGAGAAACCTATGCACGCGCTCATCTTTCAGTGCTCTTCTCTAATCTGACCCAACACACCTTTCGCGTTTCGGGGTTTCCGGACTCCCACATGCAAGCTCTCCCAGGCTCCTTGTCCCTCCAACTCTCGGTCACCGAAACACCGAAAAAGGATTAACGACTTTGGGTCCTCCCCTTAGCCTCCGAATGCTTTCAGGTTTCATTTTGTGATTTCACAATTCTGGCTGCAACAATTCTAGGTCCTTCGAACTCCCAAACCCTGAAATGTCGAAATCTACCCGTGACCACGGTCCACTTTTTCGGGATTTTGGAATTCACAATTTCGTGATTTCGGTTGTAGATGGTTCTAGGTCCTTCGATCTCTCGGACCCCGAAATACGGAAAAGGGATTTACGGGATTTGACTCCTCCCTTAGCCTCCATCCACATGACCACCACTCTATGTCCACGCACTTATTGTCAAAGTGCTACCGGCTCTCGTGATTCGGGGAATCGCGATGCAAGCATTTCCCTGTTCTCTGTCTTTCAAAACCCCGTTGCAGGAATGTCGAAATGTCTTGGCGTTCATTCTTTTAGGGTTTCGCGATTCGTAGAATCATGATGCAAGGGATATCTCTGCTCCTTGGAATTCCCGGTTGTCGGAATGACAAAATATCTTGGCGCCTATTCTTTCGAGCCTTTTCCCGAAACCTTGACCGCTTTCCACGTGTCCTCCTTGATGGACGGTCTTGATTCTTTCACAATTTCGTAAGCTAGGACTTCTTGTCTCACGACTCCTTCTCCTTGAACTCCCGGTGTCTGAAATGTTGAAAAGGCCTTGGATCTTTGACACCTGTCCTCCAAAATGGATGGTACCAATGCTTTCGGGACTTGACGAGTCCTCTTTCCTCTGTTGTTACAAGGATTAAACCCCTCGCACCTCCTTCCAGATCTGACGGCTATCGAT
Source organism: Picea sitchensis (assembly GCA_010110895.2). Lineage (NCBI taxonomy): Eukaryota > Viridiplantae > Streptophyta > Pinopsida > Pinales > Pinaceae > Picea > Picea sitchensis. The sequence goes on along the minus strand of SNQJ01S0054176.1, from coordinate 18,223 downwards.
CCTTGGTGCTAGATCTGACGGCCCAGATCCTTTTTCCTGTTCACCTCCTAGGGACTCAACCATGTGCACGTATCCTTGATCCAGTAGCTCTCAGTCCACCGCACTCCAGATCCGACGGCTGGCGCAATTTTGTGAACCAGGAGTTCGCGATGCAGCGAATCCAAAATCCCTTGCCGCTCCAAACCCCGAACTCCTAAATAGAGAAATTCGAGCGCGAGATTTCAGGATTTCGCAAACCGGGAGTTCTCGATGCATTGAACCCAAAATCCCTTGCCACTCCAAACCTCGAACTCCGAAATAGCGAAATTCAACACCTTAGAGTGTTGGAAGACACTCGGCCTTAATCTCCTCGCTACTCTGCAAGATCCAATGATTCTCACAACTTCGACACTTCTTCCATGAAGTGTCTCCACCGTCCATATGATTCCTCCCCTTGGAATATTTTCAAAGTTTCAAAGGCCTCGGCCTTTGCTTCCTCTTTGAGCTCGATCTAACTTTGATGAACTCGCCTGCATTCTAGGAAGTTGTCACTCCTGAGTTTGCTTCTCTCTGAAACCTCGCAAGTTTCTTGACCTCTTCACTCCTTGCAGGATTCTTGCACACAACGGTGTGATCCTTCCTGATCTTAAGAACTTTGAGACAAGTTCTCACCTCTGCACATTCCTTGTGCCTGACGAGCCTTCAGACAGCTGTCTATCACTACTTCACTCGAATGTTGGTCTAGTGCACTTCTTGCACAGGTCTTTGTCCTACTTGAGATTCAACCACTTGGACCCCAATGGTCTCTTTCCCTTTGTCTCCTTAAAGGGATGGAAGTGCCCTCTTATGCAACTTCCCGCTCAAGAACGTCTTTCCGAGCCTACAGGGTATTCAGTAACCCTGTGAGTGTCTTCTCTTCGACACTTCCCTTTCCTTAGAACTTGAAATAGAGTTCTCTGGTGCACTCTATGCACTCACTCAATACCCTCTTGGCAGATCTCTACAGAACCTTCAGTAGTTCTGTCTTCCCTGAACTCGAAACAGAGTTCCTTCCTATGCACTCCTTGCACCTCTGTTGATGAAGGTTCAACGCTATCCCTCTTGAGCTTTCCTGAGGTTACCTAACCTCTGTCAATGCACACCTTGCGGACTATGTGCACTCCTTTCACTCGAAAACTACAAGACAGGATGAAATTGAAACTTATGCAATCTTTCACCAGTTATGCACTTAAAACATGAAATGCATAAAAACATGCAAACACATACAGACAATTCATGGCAGGAAAAACTGCTCTTCCATTAATTCAGAAATGGCTATACAAGGTGTTTACAAAGGCTGGACTGTAACAGTCTCAACTCTCTCTCGAGACCTCTCTGCTCTGGTCTCTCCTCCTTTCTCTCTACTCTAATTTCTTTTTTACAAAATGAGGGCTCCCATGAGCTTATCCTCAACCATCGTCTCTGAGCTATCGCTATCATAGAACGGCTCCTACGACTACATTCCATAAATGGATGCCCAGTCCTGACTATGTCCTGGGCTTGCTGCAGGCTACCATTTAAGGCAACCCCAACCAATTCCTGAATAGATGCATGGTCGGCTCTTACAGCCTTACAAAATTTATTGAAATTTTGAATTTCAAAATTGAGAGGGTTGCGCCTCTCCCTTTCTCCATTAAATGTGTGTTGGATGTGTTGGCTGGCTGGCACGCTGCTGACATGGAGTGATGCTCCTGCATCAATTACCATTCCTATAAAAACCATTGCATAATTAATCTAATCTCTATTTATGATTGATAGGTTGGGTGATTGATAAACAATATCACTTATGATCCTCTGACAAGTGGATTTCTTATGCTTGAATGGAATCCAAAGTTCTTATTAATATATTGAGTCTCATCTCAAACTCCTACTGGATTTGCATCATATATATCCACCATACCAGCAAATACCCTCACTAGGATAGCTCACGCCTTTTTATTTAAATTGTTAACTGAGCATGCACAACTGTGAGACCGACTAGATTTGTTGATTGTCCGTTTGCAGTGATAAATCCTTTGTTGAAAGAGAAACTCCATTAGAAAACCCATGAGAGTCGATAAACATCGTCATCTTGTTATGGGATATGTCCGTTAGATTTTTCCGTCAGATCTCTGCCAGGTGGTGGAACATATTTTTGGCCATTGGATCAAGCATTTAGATATGTGTGAGGAGGTGCATTCATGGTTGTCGGATCAAGCCAACAAATCTCTTCTAGGTGATTCATTTCTGACCATCCGATATGCCTCTCAGACGTCTACGATGTGGCTCGTTTAACACCATCGAATGTGGAGCCATGTGGTAGGCATCCAATGATTGGATCTAGTCATCAGATGTGTGCCATGTGGTAAGCCTCCAACTTTCAAATATGGTCGTCAAATGTGTGCCACGTGGCAGCCCTTCAATCCTCAGATCCGATCATCTAATGTGCACCACGTGGCAAGCCTCCAACTCTTAGATTTGGTCCTTAGATGTGCACCATGTGGAAGGCCTCCAACGCTCAGATATGGCCATCGGATGTGCACCATGTGGCAGTCCTACAACCCTCTAATATGGTTGTGGGATGTGCACCATGTGGAAGGCCAACAACGCTTGGATATGACCATCGAGCATCTGCCACATGGAAAACCTCATCCCTTGGATATGGTTGTAGGATGTGCGACACGTGGCAAGCTTGCAGCTCTTGGATATGGCCTTCAGATGTTCGCAACGTGGTGTTACACATCAAAATTACTCACTTCGATAGTGTCACAAGTGTCGTCATTACAAGTGTCGCAAGTGTCGCATTTTTCTCACAAGTGTCGCAAGTGTCAGGAAAATCATACTGCCATAATGCGTATTTCATACCTATAACGACATTAGAAAGACACTTGAAACACCTCAAACAATTGATTTGGAAGAAGGAGAATGGTTAATTGGGTTTATGAACCTCTTGCCATCTGAAAGAACTATTAAAATTGAGTTTTTAGAGGAGAGCGCTCCCCTATACCACTGTTAGGAGTGTTGGCGCCCCCCTATAGACTATTAGGGAGTGTTATAACACTATGACAATCCTTTTGGAGGAGCGCTACTACTGTTAGGAGTGTTGGTGGCCCCTATACATTACTAGGGAGCGTTATAACGCGCTGACTGCCCTTTTGGAGGAGCGCTACCTATTCTGGGCAATAGTTGGTTTGTTGAGAAGAATGAGGGAAAGATCGCTTCAATACCTGAAGGCAGTTGGATTCGAATCCTTGGTCAAGCCATGATCTTAGGGAAGATCCCTAACTGAAGGAGGAAAATCCTCAACTTACCCCAAAGATATCTCAAGTGGTTGGGCCTCTCCAAGCTTATATAAAGAGGCCTTCTCATGGTGAAGAGAGGAGATTGAGAATTGTACCAAACTTATGATCTCATAAGTGGTATTCATGGAAAAGATTGAAGATATGAAACCTATGATATCATAGGAAACATACAGTAGAGGAGAATAATCAATGAAGCTGTTGTCATTCTAATCGCGGATCTTTTGAGCAAGGGTTGGACAAGGAGAGCTTGGAGAAGCTGCTGCACTTCATCCATGGTTGTAAGAAACGCTATGATCTCATTAATATAATTCACTTGGCCTGTTTCTTTCTAATTTGTGTTTGATCTCACGTGAATTTGTCTCTAGTAGATAGGTTTGTTTTGAACTAATCTTGATAGAGTAGGAAGTTGGTTGTGTCCTCGTTTGTCTAACAGGGCTTATCGAGGAGCTCAACTCAGAACGTGCAGGGAAAAACACCAGTGAAAAGGTACTCCTCTTTTCCTTCCTCCTCATGTATTAGTTTTTCTATATCTAAAAGGAAGTTAGTGTCCATGATAAGCATCTTCTGTCTTAGAGTTAAGAGTCTAACTCTCAAGAGGAGATCTACCTGTCCGCAAGGAGATTTTCCTTCAATAGAAATTAACGAATCCACTAGGGAAGGAATCCTATTGTCTTTCCTTGGTTTTTCCCTGCCCTTTTACCACCTTTCAAATCAATTTTTCTATTTGTTTATGATCCATTAGCCTTCTCCCATCTTCACTTACATTTTCACCAATTTTTATGCATTCTGGGTGAATGTTTTGCAATTTTTTGGCTCTTTTTCCGAGCTTCTGGGAATCCTGGCACCTCCTGCCCTTGTTATTAGAGTGCCAGCACTCCCTAAAGGCCTTAGACAAAGTGTTATAACACTCTGTGTACCCTTTTGGGGGAGCGCCAGCCTCCTTCTTGGGGGTTTTCTGCCTTTTTCTCATTAGTTTTTTGCAACCTGTTTTGTGGAAATCTTTACCCAGTCTTTCTGAATGGTTTGTGAAGTTATTTGGATTGGTTTTTTATTCTTATCACTCCATATTGTCTTTATTGGATCTTGAAACCCTTTTCAGAAATGTGAAAATTGATCTTTCTAGTTGCTTGTGTTGTCAGGACAATTTGGGTATTTTCTCTTTCTCCCTGTCTCTTTTTGGATTCTTCTCTGCATTTTATTGTACTCCTTGGATGCTTGATTGGTTGTAGAATACTTGATGGTGTTCTTGTTTATCAGAACAAGTTTCTATTTTTCATCTTTCATACCTCACTGACTTGAGTGCATGTTTTGTTTGTACCCCTTTTGCTTCTTATCTTTCTCCTGATTGAAAGTAGTGGAGCATTGGAGGTTTTGAATTTAATTTATGTATACATCATAATAAAACAAACAACATATATGCATTCTTGCTTTTAGGTAGTGAAACTAGCTTTCATTTGAAGTAGCGGAATTGCATGTTTTTGGGCATTTTTGGGACATTGTGCATCTGAAATGATGAATGTTTTCTCCTTCTCGTAGCATAGCTTTCATCGAAATGAAAAGATTGCATCTTCATCTCTTTGAATAAATTTCGATTCGGTCAAAACACCATATTGTCCATGCCATTTTCCTTTTGAGTAACAACATCCTTAAAAATCAAACACTTAACTAAAATTTATCAGACTTTTTACATCTTTGTTAGCAAACCTACATTAGTTTAAGGTGTAGGGCTTTGGAATAGGTTGAAAGGATAAATTTCCAAAGCTATCAAACAATATTAGTATCTTGCGATAGGGAGAGTGAAATCCAGTTGTCGTATAGGCTTTCTGGGATCCCCCTCTCACACAGGGGTTACGCACGAGGTCGCATTCGGGTGAATTACGGAGATTATCCTTCCATGGTTCAAATGTTTGTAGTGGTCGGATTGTATATTGGGGGTAACTTGAAGGTATACCCACGATTATGTGTGGGAGCCTCTCGGGTTGATTTCGGACTCATTATCCTGCCCATACATTTCGGATCGGACTGTCGACTATACCTTCCCAGGGGATGACTACGAGTTGGTAACCTTAGTAGCCACAATCTTTAGGGTCTTACACAAGGTGACGGTGAAGGGAAGTCTCACTGTACCTGGAACAGACGTTGGTCAAACTCACTCGGGCTCCTTGGAGGGTAAATCCACAATTACTGTGTGGAATCTTGCACCAAGGTATAAGTCCGTT
>SNQJ01S0054174.1:95451-106728 GCA_010110895.2 Picea sitchensis | reverse complement strand
ACAAACTTCAATCTATGTTAGGAGTTAAGGAAGTTTTCATTAAGGGGGGATAGGCTCTAATGCCTCCTTCCTTCTCCTATTGTGTAACTATTGTAAATGCTTCAATCCTATCCCAAGTTGTTCTTAAAGGGGGATGTTAGGATATTTAGACACTTAGGAGTTAGTAAGATCTACTTGGTCTATTGTGTCATTAGGTAAAAGTGTGTTTCTTTAGTATGCATTAGTATGCATTTGTAGTTAGGAAATCCGATGGTCACAATATGTTCCCAACATAGAGTGATCTGATGATTCATACTCTCCTTGATCTTAACAGCCATTGATCTGTGGCTTAACACCCGATTAGTCCATGATCTCTATTTAAAGAGCATGGAGGGTCATTTTCCTATGATCGATTGTGATAAACTCTCTTGTAAAATCTCTCTGTAATATTTTTATTTACATTAATAAACTACTCCAAGTGGTCGTGTTGGCTGGGGCCGTGGATGTTTCCCCGTAGGGGTTTTACCATGTGAAAACATTGGTGTGTTGATCTTTCATCTGGTTATGTGAGTGGTTACTGAAGGTGTTCATCCTTTGTTGGAATACCTGTGTTGTCAAACACTCATAACTCTTTAAATAGATTTTCAATAGAAAAAACCCTAACCACTTGTGTTTCTGTCACTAATGGGTACCAGCTGCCTAGTGGGCCTTATAAAGTGGACCATTTTACATTAAATAATTATCCACTACTATCGAGTGGCCTTTATTGAAAGAGGATGGTTTCATAAAAAAATTCACTAGCGCCTAGGTATACTAAAGTAGTTAGGTTAGGGTAGGACCCTAACACCTCACACATCAAGGGGAAACTATTATCACCCTAATTTTGTGCACGTAAAAAAATTGAGACTTATACTTGGAAACATCACCAATTTAAGTATAACTGACATAATGCATCCCTTTATACGATTTCATATCCATTTACATCCCACTAAATCAATCTAAACCTTTAGTTGACCATTTCTAGAGTTGTACAACATATTCCCATTATTAGCATCAAATGCATTGATAACTCTTTGATAGTCATGTGGCCCCTATAGATCTAGAAACTCAACTACTCCATGGCTCATAAATGAGCAAGTACTTTCTAAAATGACCAAGTTGAACCTCCTATATCATGAATCTCCTTTCTTTGGACTTCCTTAAGGTCTCATCAAGCACATGGGCTCCCATGATTGAATGAGGAACATTCGCATGGGAGTGGGTTCAATATGGATTTCCATTTCTATGCATAAAAAGGATCCTTAAGGATGCATTATTAAGGAGGAATTCAAAGAAAAATTATGATGAAGAAATGAGATCAAAGAGATAGGAATCCGTCTTCCCTTCTCATCTATTTCTAGTTTATATTCCCTATTGTGGTTTTTTTCCCCTTGAAATAAATAATTTATTGAGATTGAGTGTACAATGAGGTAAAACAACCTTCCCACAAAGATATTTGGAGTCCACTTTCTAGAACATTTTCTCCTTAGGTGATACACTACATTTTTTTTTATTTTCCTTCCATTGGATTTAAATCAAGCATTCCTTCACCCCCCCCAACCCCTCCTCCCCACAAATTTTCTATTTGAATTTTGGTTAACCATTGAATTCATAGTTTTCTTTCATTGCTTTCATATATTCTTGTAGGTTGAAGTAATTGCTTGTACTTTTTGTCCTCTTTCCTTCATTTGTCTAGTCTCATCATTGCAATTGATTAAGCATGAGTTTTTTAACACCATTGCACCAAAACCCCACACTACGAGCTCAATAAATGAGTTTTGGGAGATAGAAATGGAATTAAGGTTATTCAATGATATCCCACGAATGGAGGTGCTATGTACTAGGTGTATTGAGTCAACCTCTCATGGGCCCAATAACCATACTTACAATTATGAACCATAATATAGGACTTATATATGGAATAAATTTCTTTCAAAATGATTATATTATTAATTTAATGGATTAGCATTGATACGGAGGGTTTTTTTGTCCTAAACCATTGATTGTGGTATCAAAAATTGGAATTTATTCTAGTTATGTGTTTCTTAGCATTATAATGCATTTATAGTGCCATGAACCATTATTTAGATCCAAAAGTTATATGTTTTCCCTTTAAAAGGATTAGATGTATAATTACATGGATTATGAGTGATAAGGATGGTTCTTATGGCATAAACCATATCGTTTCATGGACTAACATTAGGGATTTTATCTCTCATCCATGATTTCTAGGCGCAAAATATAGGGGCCCTAATCAATACCATGGTCCATAAAATGGAATAAGTTCACAATAAATGGATTAATAATCCCATTTCATTGATAAAAGATAATACAAACTCAATATTCTTGTGGTCTAAATCATGGTTTGGGGTGCTAAACCATGGATTTTATCATAATTCATATTTTTGGGGACCAAAAACCATATGAAATGTTTTAAGTCATATTATATCTTGAGTGGGGCTAATGGTTAAGAACGTGTGTTTCCTCCTAAGAGGTCACAAGTTCAAATCAATAGGCGGGTAGGGTATGTATACCTTTGTATACTTTACCATTCAAATCGTTGGGCGGAGGGGGTCTCATACACCAATTTGGTGTATATCTTGTTCGTGACCTTAAAAATATATTATTATTATTGTTTTTGTTATTATTATTATTATTATTACAAGCCTTAGTTACAAAATATTCATAATACTATAGAATTGTGTGTCAAATGTTATGGATTGGGGATAATAGGGATTGATTTTGTGATATTAACAATGGTTTTGGGCTAAAATTTAGGGCATATTTTTTGGGACTAATAAACATCTATATGGAACTAAATAATTGTGATGATGATGATGATGATGATTAATGTCCACTGAGACCGAAATGGTCTATTGGACCTTAAGAAGGTAAGGGATAACTTGCAATTCTTTAGAATTTTGTTTCTGTGCTCGAAATGTATTAAGAGAAGCTTTCCAACATCACCATAGTTTTGTTGAGTTAAAAGGTTAGGAAGGCTAGTAGTGTGACAAATATTTTGAAATAGAGATCTAATCTAGGTATATGATGGACAATCTAAGAGAAAGTGATTTTCATATTCAACCCTCTTAGTGTCACAAAGCTGACACACTCTTTCATCCCAAGGAATTTTAGGAATTGACCAATGCTCGATTTCACTATGGAGCTCATGAGAATTTGTTCTTATTTTAGCAATGCTTATTTTTTTCGTTACACTAGTCAAAAAAGAGACATAATTTTGATCTTCTAGATTAGGGTTGATTACTTCCTTATAATACCTTAATTTTGTTTTTTCCTCTAACTCTTTATCACACCACATTTTCTCCATAAATTTTGATTTAATAATATTTTTAATAGTATCCTTATTCTATAAAGTGGTCTCTCCCATGATTCCCCAATGGCTTAGCCAAGTGTGGGCATCTTTATTCCATCCCCACTTGAGTCGAAGGTGGTTATGGATGGAGTTTGAAGCAATTTTAGGAAGCCTCATGTCTTCCATTGTTTTTAAATTGTTCTTATACATTAGGTATCTAGTCACAATCATTCTCTCAATGGGGGAAAGGATTTCCTCTAAGAGGAGGATACGATAGGGCATATTTCCTTTAATTTTTAGATTATAGGTTATAAAATTCTTTTGGATCTTCTCTATATGTGTCCATGATGCTTGAGAGATATTGCATCCCCAAACTTGACATCCATATAGAATAACATGAGTAACAAGAGTCTCAAAGAGGAGTTTTTTCTTATCCCATATCCGAATATCCACTGATTTACAATTGTTTTCAAGCTCCTAATAAGCTTTCCATCCTCCATTTATCCTTTTATCAATGTTGTAATTCCAGTTGAGCTTGTGGTGAATATTGATTCTAAGATATTTGTATGAATTCACTTCCTCCAAGTCATTGTTGTCATATATGAAAGCATCATATGTGATATTATTGGATTTAATGATCATGACTTTTGTTTTGTCAGTATTAACAAACCCATATTGGAGAAAAAATCCTTGAGGATTTTTAGTTTCTCTCCAAGATCACAGGGAATCCTCCCATAAGAGCGATATCATCAACATAAAGAAGAATATTTATGACTATACGAGTGAGAGTTGGGCTGACACAACTTTCTTCTTCCGAAAACTCTTCTAACTTGTTAATGTATATGCCAAAAAGGGTAAGAGACAAGGGACAAGCTTGCTTGACTCGGATATTGCAGTTAATTTCTTTCGGACAATCCTCATTGTTCTTAAACTTGGAAATAATTTTCTCATAGAAACTTATAGCAGGAACCCTCATCTCGAAAGGAGCTTTTATCTCTTCCAACCTATCCCAAAGGTTTTTCCTGGGAATTATGTCAAAATATTTTCTAAAGTCAACAAAACAACAAAATAGATTGGTTTTAGTATTTCCAAACTCCTATGCAATGATACTAAGGGAAACAAGATGGTACACAATTGAATGATATCTCCTAAATCCATCCTGGCCTTTAGCTCTTTTACCGATACTTTCTATCCAAAAGATAATCTTATTTTCCAAAATAATTTTGTATAGCTTGGATAAAGTTGGTCTAATCATAATGGTCCTATAATTATAGGGAATGATTCTATCCCCATATTTAAAAATAGGTATACATTCCTTGGAGATGGAATATTTTTCTTATAGAAGTAGGGAGTTCTAGTTCCATGGATTAAGGGTAATAGGGATGAATCATGTTACCGAATTTCTAGTTTGGGACATGAAACTAGCTATTCCAACTCTTTTGAACTTATTATCTATATGCATATCCATAAATTATGCTGCGAGCCCTAGAGATGCAATTGTTTCCCTACTAATGGTAGCATGAATAGTTCTTATATCCTAAACAAAGGTTTGGGGCCCTAAACTAGGGATGTTTATGACCATAGCCCCATATTTTGCTTAGGCTCATAAAACATCTACATGACCACAAACAATGAACAGATCCTTAAATGTGATTATTTATCTATAATCCATCTATATAGTGTTATAATTTCGGTATGATTGTTTTTAACCATAGAAAATGTGACTTCATTGTCGCTCAATCATAGGGATTCACATATGCCACCCCCGAGCACATTAACCTTTACTTATAATAATTTTGGCAAGCCTACTCGAGAATCAATAGATAAACCCTAGCCACAAAACTACAGCAAAAATACAATAACCATACAAAGATAGAATACCTTACACCAAGAGAATCATACAAGAGAAATACCAGAAAGACTAAGAATACTCCACGATAGTTGTTGCACTATTCTCTCCATATTTGTGCCTTCTTCTGTTGCAACTGCATCTCCTTAGATTTGTGCACTAGTTGTTGTTGCAACTACTCCTAAGACTTCTCCTTTCTTGAGTGAGTGAGAGTGTAAATGAGCTAAGGCTCCACCTTATTTATACTTATTTTTCCAGTGAACTTTTCCCACAAGGATGACCTGCATTTTATGGAAAATAGTATTTACTTTGACTTTTCTGGAAGGGTCAACTTCTCTTTCTGGGTTTCTTATTTCCTTATTATTATTCTCCTTGGGACGAATTCTCTTCTAGGGTTTCCACACATATGTTTAGTGGTTTAATTGATTCCAAAATATTCTTTGTATCTAAGAAAATTCATCTAAGAGGGAAATATCCTCCCGCAACTACCAAAACATCAACACTCCCTCTTAGGTAGGGAGGCATCTTTCACGATGTCTTCATCTAGCAGTCCAATAGCTATTATGTAATCAGTTGGTAGCACACAACTTCCACAATGCCATCGGTAGCTCAAATTGTCTATCACATTATTTGTAATTAGTTGGTAGCACACAACTTCCACAATGTCATCAGTATCTCAAATCGTTTGTCACACTATCTGCAATCAAGTAGCACTGAGCTACTTCAAATGTGAACTGGTAGTATCCATGGAAATGAGCTAGTAGCGCGCAAATACTACAATCCATCTAGTAGAACATGACTATGTTGATCCATAGTAGTACGTAACTACTATCCAGTGGTGCAAAACCACTCCAAGTAGCACACAACTACTATCGAGAGACACAATGTCTCTCTTCTGCAATCGAACCACCATGCAATACAACAGTCTCTATGATTATGTAGCAATCAACTAGTGGCACACAACCACTGCAATATTCCCTCAGCCACAATCATAGCTTGCCACCTCTAGTACTATGCAACAATCAGCTAGTAGCACACAACTACTACAATATGCCCTTAGCCATAGTCAGGACTCGTATGACTATGCAACAATCAACTAGTAGCACAAAACTATTGCAATATTCCCTCATCCATAGTCATACCTATGATTATGCAACAATCAACTACTAAAACACAGTTACTACAATATTCCATCATCCATAATCATAGTGGATGTCTCTATAAGTATGCAACAATAAACTAGTAGCACACAACTACTACAATGTGACATCATCCATAGTTATAGTCGCATATAGTAGCATAAAGCTACTCCCATAGTCCTTGTGACTATCTGTGTGATGTTTCTTCTCTCATCAGGTCCAACAATGCATTACCCCCTCATTCACAAGATTGATCTAGGGAACCCTTGGCCAGAGGGGTTAGCCTGCATGAGAAAAAACAACACACCTCCATCTTAACGAGAGTGGACATTCTCCACCTCAAGTCTTTCTGCTCCTAGTAAAATCAGGATGACTTATAGGAGAAAGACTACGCCTAGGCCATTCACCACTAGCCAAATCAACATGGCTAATCCTATGAGTGAATGTATCATTCTCCCTTGGTAAAATCAACATGACCAATCTAGGAGAATGTCTTCCCGATGGTACTCATATGTGGATGTGTAATGGAGCTTCACAATACCCTTATGTATCGTGTCTCGTCTGGAGTCCTGTAAGAAATTTTTGAAACCACGTTGCTTCATTGATTGCAATATTGGCTGCTATATACTCTGCCTCTGCTGTAATAACTTCCACTTTCGTATGCTTCCTGATCAACTCTGAGATCACATTGATCCCAAACTAAAGCAACAACCGGAAGTACTCTACCAATCCACTGCACTCCCTGCCCAGTTAGTTTTTTTGTAATCCTACAACTTCAAATCTCTATCCAAGAAATATCCCAATCCATATACGCTCGTACCATGTAGGTATCTTAACAAATGTTTTGTTTTCAACTGATGTACATATCTCAAAATCAAGGTAAAAGGTCCACATCCCAATCCTTCTAACTGGATTCCTTCACTGGAATAAGGGAATCATCTTAGGAGGTCTCATATTTCCTCAAAGTCTCTGAATTTTATGATCTAGCCTCATGTCTATCAGTACTAGAGGATGTTTCTCCCATCTGAATCTGAATCTGAATCTGAATCTAGAGAGGAATACTTTCTAAATGAAAGTCTCTAACAAACTGACTCTCTCTAAGATTAGGCTCACTTCGAGTCTGCATGTTCACTTTGAAGCTTGATTCCCTTTGAAACTATATAGTCTTTGGAGTCATCTACTCCCTTTTCATGTGTCGACTTCCTCTTCTCCTTCATTACATGGGCGTGAATGACTCTATGTATGGATAATCTGCTTCATTTTCCCTCCTGCAATCGTCATTATAGCTCCCTCTCAAAGTTATTACCTGTGACCTTCCCAAAACAAGAAACAAGAACAACAATATCTCCATGGTAACCTCCATGGAATTTACAAGATAACCTTCCTGGAACAAGGTCAACCAAGAACATCCCCTGGAGGAGATCAATTTATATTCTAAGCAAGTGCATTATTAATATGAGAATTTACTTAATGGTAGTCATACCAACAATATTAAAGTGTTTACTAAACTAGAAATAATAATAGAAATAATAGAATTCTAAATATTTCTATTCTAGTTACAACACTTAAACTGCAACAATATAAGGAAATATCAAACCTGATATGAAAACCTGGAGTTTAGCTATTGTTTTCCCACTTGGGTTGTTTTTTTATAGTTTCCCTATCTTGTGCTTGGACCAAAGATCCCTTCTCCTGCAAACACCCTCAGTGATACAATTTAAACATATACAAGTACATACCTCTGACAAACAATGGTAGGCAGCGGCACCATTCGGTAGCAATGGAAAGCAACGATGAATCCTAAAACTTCAAAGTGCTCCAACTTGTAATCTAAAGGTAGCTCAAGATGAACCATGGTAAGGCACACTATGAAAACCAAAAAAATAGTCCCAATACTTCACAAAAACTTTCACTGCAACTGGTGTTGCAACTATCACTGTAACTGGCACGAAGACAATGGCATGGAGGAACTGGAACGAAGGAACTGGCATGAAGGAAATACCATAGAGGAACTGGCATGAAGGAACTAGCATGAAAGAATTGGAATGAAGGAACTGCAACTGCAACTAAGGATTTTCCTTTCAGCGGTCAAACTGTTCTGAAGGTAACCATCTCTGAAACCATGTTAGAATTTTGGTATGATTGTTTAACCATAGACACTGTCACTTCATTTTCACCCAACCATAGGCATTCATATATGCCAACCCTGAGCACACTAACCTTTACTTAGAATAATTATGGCAAGCCTACTCCAACACCAACAGATAAACCCTATCCACAAAATTGTTGTAGCAACAACACAATAACCATACAAAGATAGTGTACCTTACACCAAGAGAAGCATACAAGAGAAATACCAGAAAGACTAAGAATACTCCACGATAGGTGTAAATCCTTAGATTTGTGCACTAGTTGTTCTTGCAATTGCTCCTAAGACTTGCACCCTTCTTGAGTGAGTGAGAGTGTAAATGAGCTAAGGCGCCACATTATTTATATTTATTCTTCCAGTGAACTTTTCCCACTGGGCGGACCTATCTTTTCTAGCAAATATAGTTTATTTTGACTTTTCTGGCAGGGTCAACTTCTCTTTCTTGGTTTCTTATTTATTTATTAGTATTCTCCTTAGGCCAACTTCTCTTCTAGAGTTTCCACACATCTGTTTAGTGGTTCACCTGCTTCCAGAATATTCTCTACATCTAAGAAAAGGTCATCAAGGAGGGAAACATCCTCCCGCAACTACCAAAACATCAACATATAGATCCCTAAATGATGGTACAAGCCTCAGGGATGGAATGGTTTCCTTATGAAGGAGTAAGGGATCAGAAAATTCATAGATTAAGGGAAATATTGATGGTTCTTTTGGTCTAAACAATGTTTTAAGACCCAAAACTAGGGATATTACCTCAACCCCATTTTTTGGACTCAAACACCATCTACAGATCTTGCTACAATGATATGGGAAATGGAGGCAAAATAGTTTTTCTACCAATGGATTACGTAGCCATGTTCACAAATTAGAGGAGACATGTTTGATTCTTGTTACCTAAAAAATGGTTTTAGGTCCATCCATTTTATTTAAATCCTAATAGAAGTTTTTTAAGCTCAAAATCCATTAACAAGGTACAAAACGATAATATGAGCACCATAAATGGAATCTTTTTTCTATGAAAAGATTGGGGCCCCATTTTCATGTATTAGAGTTGATACAAGTGGTTCTCATGGACTAAAAGTTTCAAGGCATAAACCATGTATTTTTTCCATAGCTATGTTCTCCATGCTTAGAATCCATCTACAATTTCACAAGGCATGAAATGGGCACTGACAACGAAATTTTATCAAATGAAAGAATCAAAGGTCCAATTTTATCAATTAATGATGATAATGATGGTTCATGTAGTATAAACCATGTTTTTAAACCCAATCACCGAGAAATTTATCTATATATGTGTTTTTTTTTAAGTTCAAAACCAATCTATATGACCCTAAATGAAGATAGGATCATTGAGTATGTAATATTTTTCATACTAAAAGTTTAGGTCCCAATTTCATGGATTATGGATGATTTGTGTGTCCTAAGGGTTTTTAACCCTCAATCCATGCTTTCTTAAGTATATAATCCATGTTTTCCTAGGTATATAATTAATGTGCAAAATATATTCCATGAGAGTTTATATATAAACTCTACTTATATTTTAAAATATTATTTTTCATAATTATTAAAATTTTAAATTTCATGATTACATTTGATTATCTTATGAATTAATTAAGAATATAATAAAATTATACTAAATCTACTTAA
Organism: Picea sitchensis; assembly: GCA_010110895.2. NCBI lineage: Eukaryota > Viridiplantae > Streptophyta > Pinopsida > Pinales > Pinaceae > Picea > Picea sitchensis. The sequence goes on along the minus strand of SNQJ01S0054174.1, from coordinate 96,610 downwards.
AGATTTTTAATCATAAATAATGATTAATGATTACCATGGATAATAATATGATATATAATGCATTCTAATAATTTTTAGTGATTTTTTTTTATAAAAGTATGTGTATGGTTAAATTTTCATAATGGAAAGCGGGAATGTGAGTGATTTATAAAAGTATTTGAATAACATTCTATCACCATATAATTGAATTAGTTAATTGTAGTGTACTTTATCTAATAATGTTTTCTACTCTTACCTTTAAGTGAGGATTTTTTTTTATAACGAAGAGCGTGAATGTGAGTGTTTAATAAAAGTATTTGATAACATCCTAGTACCATATAATTAAATTAGTTAAGTATAATGTACTATATCTAATGTTTGCCGCTATTAGCCTTTAAAGGAGGAAACACTATTATCTAAAAAGAAAGATTTTAGATGCACTATTATAATAAAAGAAACACTATTATTTTTAAGATAGAGTTTTTTTTTTAAATATTTATAATTTTAAGTGAGAAAATAATTAATTGGATTTTCAATTTTACATGTTAAAAAAGTTTTTAAATGCTTTGTTATAATGAAAGAAAATTTATTAAGAAAAACAACATTTAAATCCATTTTATTTAAGAAATATTTACTTTCTTTAAATTTAATTAAAATAATCTATAAAAGTAGTTCTTTAAATTTAATTAAAGTAATCTATAAAAGTAGTATATTTAGATAACTTTCTTGTATTTTTTTTTTAATATTTATAATTTTAAGTTAGGAAAGAATTAATTGGATTTTCAGTTTTACTTTAAATGCTTTGTTATAATGAAAGAAAAATTATTGAAAAAAAAAACATTTAAATCCATTTTATTTAAGAAATATTTACTTTCTTTAAATTTAATTAAAATAATCTATAAAAGTAGTATGCTTTGTTATAATGAAAGAAAATTTATTAAAAAAAAAACATTTAAATCCATTTTATTTAAGAAATATTTACATTCTTTAAATTTAATTAAAATAATCTATAAAACTAGTATATTTAGATAACTTTCTTGTATTTTCGATATATTTTTAACTAAAACATAAATTTGTATTCATTCAAAAGATGGTTGGGATTGACAGAAAATACTTTCAATTCAAAAGAACATTCAAAGACATTCAGGGTTGGACAATGTTTTGAGTTTCTTTGAGCTTC
>SNQJ01S0054174.1:2184-26735 GCA_010110895.2 Picea sitchensis | reverse complement strand
CTGAGTTTGAGATGACAGATCTTGGCATAATGAAATATTTTTTAGGGATTGAGGTTAATCAATCACCCAAAGGCATTTTTGTCTGTCAGCAAAAGTATGCAGCAGACATCATCAAAAGATTTCGCATGGAAGGATGCAATCCAACAGAAACCCCCATACCACTTGGCACAAAATTGAGCAAGAATGATAAAGGACCTATAGTGGACTCTACCCTGTACAAAATATTAGTCGAAAGCTTGTTGTATCTTACAGCAACTAGGCCTGACATTATGTATGCAACCAACCTTGTTTCCAGATTCATGGAATCACCCAAAGATTCTCATTGGAAAATGGCAAAACGAATTTAGAGATATGTTGCAGGAACACTCAATTTCGGTTTATGCTACACTAAATATGATAGTAATCATCTCTCTGGTTACACAGATAGTGACTTTGCAGGCAGCCTAGATGACAGGAAAAGCACAACAGGATATGTTTTTCAACTGGGCACAAACCTGATTTCATGGGCATCAAAGAAGCAGCAAATTGTATCAATATCTTCTGTAGAGGCAGAGTATGTAGTTGCTACCTCAGCTTCATGTCAAGCTGTATGGATGAGAATAATATTGAAAGATATGTCACATACAGAAAAAGATCCAACTCCTATTTTCTGTGACAATACATCAACAATTGCTTTATCCAAGAACCATGTGTTTCACAAGAAAAGTAAACATATTGACACTCGGTTTCATTTTATACGCGAGCTAGTCAATAATGGGGATATTGCACTACAATTTTGTGGTTCTCGAGATCAGCTTGTTGATATATTTACAAAGCCACTAGGAAAGTCAGTTTTTGATTTTTAGAGACAACACTTAGGCATAGTCAGTGCTGATGATTGTAACTGTTGAGTTTAAGAGGGAGTGTTAAATATAATGTAACCTCAACAGTCTGATTGTACACTGCCAGCTATACTGGACAGCTGTACTTTCTATTTTTGTCTTGCTTGAGCCTATTTAGCTCAACCATCTCCCATTGCATTGTATCATCTTCTTCTAACAATTTCTTCTTCATACATTCCAATATACTATTCTATTCTTTCTCTCTGCATTTCTCTTTGCTTCACAATTTATCAGTGAGGACCTACCTACTGTAAGATACCCTACGGGAATTAGCAAGTTTGGCAGCTCTGTTTTTTTCATCGTACAAATAGAACTCACTCCACACAGTCTCACCAATTGAGCCAAACTTCATATGCTCTTGGATCTCCACAAATCATATTTATCTTCTCTCTACTGTGTAAGGAATATATATTATATATATTTTCGAAAATATATGCTAAATTGTTTCATTGAGAATAACAGTCTGGCACTGACTCTTGTAGCATTAATATTTTTTGTCACATGTTTTTAAAATGTATTGGTTTTGGTTAAGTTAATTTAGCTATTTGATTGGTAAAGTTTATTGAGGTATACATACTTTACTCTTTTGAATTTGAACTTGTAATTTTTTTAAGAGGAAACACATATTCTTAACCATTAAACCCACTCAAGATCTCACATGTTCTAATACTTACTATTATTTTTTATTTTATAAATTTTCAACTTGAAATTTTTTTTTAAATTTTAAACAATATTATTTAATTAACTATGAGATCCAAAAAAAAAATTCTACATATTAATTGGGAAATAAGTTTTTTCTTTTTTAATTCCCTTGTATACAAGGACATTTTCTACTTTTTATAGGAAGATGTGATATATTGACTCTAAAATTTTATATGGTTATAAATAACTTAATACAAACAATAATACATTTATTTTATTATAAATTTTCTATTGTTATACTTTTTTCATAAAAGGATTATGAAACTCCTTGACGTTAGGGTTGAATGAAAAACATTTGTTTAAACATTGTAATATTATATTGTTACTTATGTGTTTTGTTATATAATTATAAGGCAATAAACAATGATATGATAATTAAGATTTCAAATTGATCATTCACCGTCATTTGTAAAAGGTTTGTATAGATTGTTAAATGTGTTTTGTTTATATAATTATAAGGCAATAAACAATGATATGATAATTAAGATTTCAAATTGATCATTCACCGTCATTTGTAAAAAGTTTGTATAGATTGTTAAATGTGTGGTGTTTTTAAAGTGTTTTTTTGGAATTTTAAATAATTATTATAAATTTATTTAAATTTTAGATTTAAATTTTATAAATTATTTAGATATAGATATATAAAAATATAATTTTGATGATTGTTAATATGTTTATATTTAAATTATAATAATATTTCTATGTTGCACAAGTTTTTGAAAAGTGGGAATGTTGGGAACATGGATAGGAGTGTTCCGAAAGAGTAGAAGTTTTCCTCAAATTTATAGGAAACTTGAATTTGGGAGTAACAATAATATATATTAAAAAAATATAAAAAATATTTTAGATTATAATGATACTTTAGATTACAATGTATAGATATATTGATACATTTTAAATATTATTTCAATAAAATTGAAATTGAATTGAGGACAATGTTTCTCCTATTGCAACAACTACAATATTCAAATTACTAATTTAATTCGTTGTAATAATTATATGAATATAGGGTATGTATACCTTCGTAGACTTTACTAGTCATATACCAATTTGGTGCTTGGCTGTGACCTTAAAAATAAATTATTATTATTATTATTATTATTTAACACAATACTGAAACTTTAATATCCATAAATATTCCATTAGAAAATGAGAAACACAATTGAAAATACATATATACAATTTTAACATTTTAAAATTAAACTTTACATATATAAACTTTAAACATCATTGTAAATTTGAAGCATTATTCTTTTTTTATTGAAAAAAACAAAATAGTACTACTCTTCTAATATGAAAATAAAAGAAAAGTCAATGATATGGTTGGTTGAATTCTTGTCGTGGATAGGATATTGATTTATTAGACTTTCATGTTTAGTTTGGGCTTGAAGGAAAACATAAATGCATTTAAAAATTTCATATCCACAACTATAAAGTGAGTATTATCAACTTTACTATTTTTTGAAATAATATTTACCTTTAGTTTAGTCTTAGTTTTATAGTGATATTTTGAATAAATATAATGAAAATATTTGTAAGAAATTATGTATTTGTAATAAAGGAATAAATATATTTATATTTCAATTCAATATAATTATAATTTAAAGCTCTTCTTTTAGGACACTCGTTTCCCAAGCTCCCATTTATTTGATGTTGAAGCTCCCAAAAAGCTCCCAAGTTCCCAAAAGAGTTCCCAACCAATTTGGGACTTTTCCAACTAATTCCCAAGCTCAAGCTCCCAAAACTAGGAGATTGGGAACTAGATGTTGAAAATGTAGAGAGCAATTCCGTGCAACTATGCAATATTTTTATACAAATATTTATAACAATTCTATTTATGTGTGAATCTCATATTTCCTTTTTGTTTAAATCTTTTTATATAACACTTTTCATATTAGGTATACATAGTGCTCAAATTTGATGTAACATCCACTCATACAAATATATACTCCATGTATACTTTATAAAATTCAAAATTTACAAACTATGTAGATATGGATATGTAAAAATATAATTTTGATTATTGTTAAAATATTTATATTTGCATTATGTGTAAAAATAATATCTCTCTTTCTATCTTTTCATATAAAGTCTTTTATATTAGGTGTACTAATGATGATGATGATGGTTTTAGGTTCAAAACAATTCATCAATACATAATACTAATGATGATGACTATGAATAACGTCCACTCACACCAAATTTGGTTATTTGACCTTATGAAAGGTAAGGAATTACTTGGTTTTCTTTAGAATTTTATTTATGTTCTAAATAACCATAGCTTTGATGAGTTAAAAGGTTATTAAGGTTGCAAATATTTTGAAATTGTGATATATGTGGTTGTATGCATGACATTCTAAGAGAAAGTGTTTTTCATCTTCATCCCTCTTAGTGTCATAAAGATGAAAAATTATTTTACCCATGATAGTTTAGGAATTGTCCAATGCCTTATTTCACTATGCTTCTCTTTAATTTTAGCAATGTTGATTTTCTTCTTTAGGCTCGTCAAAATAGAGAGATACCTTTGATGTTCTAGATAAGGGTTGATCACCTCATTATAGTATCCCAATTCTCTTTTATCCTCTAATTCTTTATCGCACCACAATTTCTCCTTAAATTTAGATGTAATAATATTTTTAATATCATTTTTATTATGTAAAGTGACATGTTCCTTGATTCTCCAATGATTTATCCAAGACTTGACATCTTTAAGCTAACCCTACTTGTGCCACATGTGCCTTTGACTAGAGTTTGAAGCAATCTTGTACATTAGGTACCTAGTCACAACCATGCTCTCAATGGGGGAAAGACTTGTTAGATTTTGTAGCTCAAAGGTACTTTTGCATTGGCGATGCCCAACATGCATAAGTGATTGGGCATGCTTTCTCCCAAGTGACTTTATAATGTGTTTTTATAAAGTTACTTTATAAAGTGATTTTATACAGTTGGGTCTTTTATTTTTTAAAGTGTAAAAGTGACTTTATGATGTTGCGGGTTACTTTAGTGACTTAAGTGACCTCAAAGAATGATTAATTCCTAACCATTGACCACAAGGGAAAATGAAGAGTCACTCAAGGGAGACCAAGGGTTAGAGGAGTTACACATTAAAATTGCATAAATGCAACACTTGAGGGAGAGAGGGCACACACTTTGAGGAAAGTTGGAGGGAATGTGAAGAGGAATGACTTCCAAGAGAATTTCCTTTTCTTGGAGGGAATAACAACAAAAAAATAGCTTTCCATGCATCCCTAGGAGAGGGATTGGCATACACTTCAAGGAGATTTCATTATTAAAGATGGTTCAGTATCGTACAAAAAAGAAGATATGTACAATGTGGTTTTGTCAGGGTCGTTAATCTGCATTTAGGAGAGGAACAAACTAATTAGAAGATTGAATACAATAAACACAAAGATATTAATAACAACAAAAATATCTCGTGAACAATATCTTCTATTGAATAAATGAAATAGGCTGAAAATGTAAAACAACATAACTGAAATACTTGCTCGAATGGTGGTAGCTATCTTTGAGAAGAGATGTGGCTTCTACACGCATTCATCTGAGCATAATGCCTACAATTATGCTCTAGAGGATTTTTGATATTACTCATGAATGCCAAAACCCTATAAATCCAAAAACGTGACCCTAGGAGGTGAAATGCCAAAATTCATGTAGGCCCCTATGGGCAAGTTGGTACCTCAACTTCCTGGGGTCACAATGTTTTCATACGACCTCCATTTTAGGAGCGTGATAGCCCATTGGAAAGGTCTTTCAGAGAACTATACATTACAAAATCAAACTCTGATTCTGTCTACAGTTAGACTGTGGCGAGCCGAAAAAACATTGTTTAGGGATCCAAAACATCCCTGTAAGTACAAAAAGATGTGTTGACATGAAAACATACAAAATAATTCAGTTGGATTAGGTGAGAGGCCAAAAGTATCCACTTAGAAGATGTGTAGGGCTTTAGACAACCCCATAAGTATAGAACCCACAATTACAAAGAAGTACAAAAAAACTTGTTGAACTAAAAATGAACAAGAGGAGCCAGTTGGAATAGGTGGGTGGCCTCCAATATCCACCTAGATCAATCCTCCCCCCTTAGGAAGCAATGGTCTCCATTGAATTGAGTTCCCCCATCAGGTGAGGAAACTTCTGCTGGATTTGGCCCCGGGTTAGCCACTTTCCTTGGTGTACGTGTTTCCCTGCCTTGACAACCCGATAAAGATGGATCCTATACTGGCGAGTGTCCTTGACCTGTGTGTCCACTATGTGATCAATAGATGTTGGTTCCATGTAGTTAGGGTTGAGCTATGTTTGTGTCAGTTGTTCTGTGATCTCTGAGGTTTCCAATAATGGTGGAAAATATGGTCGAAGGAGGTCCACATTGAACATTGGGTGCAAGCCAAGGAAGGGTGGAGTGTTGAACTCAAAATTATTTCTACCCGCATCCTTGGTGATAGTCTAAAGTCCATAGAGAAGTGGGTGGAGCTTCCGATGGGCCCCTATGAGACGCTCCTTCCGCAAATGTAACCAGACTTTGTCTCCAACCTGAAACTGGTGCGGTACCCTGTGTTGATCATGGTGTTGCTTGTACTTAGCATTGGATTTCTGCAAAATCTCATGGACCCGTTGGCAGATGTGTTGAATCTACTCAATGAATCTGGTGGCTTTTTCATTCTCAAAATGAACATGAGAAGAGTTTGTTTGTGTGGTGGAAAGAGGTAGTGCAACATCAATGGGACCCAAGGGTTGGAATCCCAGCTCCACCTGAAATGGGCTATGGTCGATGGAGTTGTGGAGAGCCTTGTTGTACTTTTTTTGAACATAGGGTATACTCTCATCCCATGTACATGGATGCTTAGAGTTGTACATGCGGAGGATGTGCACAATCATCCGATTGACAACCTATGTTTGACCATCTGTTTGGAGGTGGAAAGAAGTGGATTTAGTGAGCTTGGTGTCCAACAATGACTAGAGACTCGACTAAAATGTGTTGAGGAACCTGATGTCTCAGTCGGAGATGATGGTCTGTGGTCATATAGTCGCGGAAGGTTGTTCCTTCAACTGGGAAAAACTGTTGTCAGACAGTCTAACCAATCAGATTACAGAATATCGGACGTAGAGGGAGAATGGGAAGGCCGGTTCATTCTTTATGTCTGCATACGTCATTGACGTTGTTTGTTTCATGACACCTTTTCCCCTAATGAGCTGGAGCTGGACTCCATCTGATGTTGAGCCTATCCATGTTTACCATTCAAAACTTTGGGAGGATAAGGCCGCAGACTTCATATACGATATTTTCAATTGGGTAATGGTGTCGATGCATATCACCATCTTTGCTAATCCACCGCCCAGGATTTCATATAGCATTGCGGCCAACTTGAGCAGCGTGGCCGACTGGTACGTAGAGGCAGGATTTTCATACATCAGGGTTTTCGGTGCCTCTGTTCCTCCATATGCTCTACCATTATTGATACCAGATAGGCTGGTTTGTCATGAAATCGCTAGGCAAACCGTGATTGGTGGCATAAGCAAAGATCTTAAAGGATTTTTTAAAAAGGTATGGCCACCCTTCCCCATTCATTTGAATACCTATTCTTTATTAGATTTCGGACATGCAAAGGCCAAGGGAGCAACCTTGGAAGATATTAAATTCATCCACATTGAGTTCAAGAAACATGACCCACACAGGGTCATGAGTAATCACATGGCTAGTTGTGGGCTTAAAATATATGAACATGAGAATTCGCCTCATGATGATATTTTCCAAGGCGTGAGATCCTATGCAGAGGTCTTGAGTTGGATACAAGCCGTTTTTCCCGAAGAGATTACCGATTTTTTCAAATTCCAGGAACACCAACGGAGTTGCCTTCCCCCAGTCTTACAGGGTAAGAACCCGACGACCGCAGATGTATATAAAATGGAAGCCAAGAGCTCCAAAGATTCAACACCTGACCAAGAAGAACACCAAAAAAAGAAGAAGCAAACTGGGGGCCTGAAACAGAAATCCCAGACCCCCAACCCTCTAAGAAATCCAACCTCGGTTGTTACTCCAGGGAAATCATCCAAGCAGATCGACAATCCCATCATTTATGTTACTCCCATACAGTCCACAAAGGGGATCCCAGACGCTGGATGGATTTTCGGCGAAGAACTATCGCCCATAACTGTGGAAGAGTTGCCTCCGAACGAATTTTTCTTTGATAACCAGAGAAAGGCCATTGTGAAGCAAGAGATTTATCAAGAAGCAGACACAGTAGCCAAGAAATTTAAAATCTTAGCCAATGGAAAAGCCATGAAGAAGCAATAATTTGCAACTCAGATAGCAGGGACATTGAGGGATTTTGCTACAACCAACCAATATTATGTCGAGTCCCTAAAAGATCAGTTGAAGTGGAAAAAATGCTTGATCAAAACTTTGGAGGATAAACTGGCTACAACAGAGGCAACTGCCAGAGATCAGGCGAATACAGGTATAGAGCAAGCTAGAGCAGCTGATCAAAAGGAAATCGAGCGGCTCAAAACCAATCTCGAACAAACACAGCAGGTGGCCTAGACCAACCAATCACAGATAAGCCAGTAAGAAGAATTGATAGAGCAGCTATAAGCCAAATTTAATTTCGCCGAAAGCCAAGTGATAGATATCGGGATATTTCAATCCCAAGCCATAGAAATCCAAAAAAGAGTATTGGAAGCTCAGCAAGATTTACTTGCTAAGGTGGAAACTATTCAAAACAACTGCCAACTCATTGATCAAGTACTGGAAAACATCTCTTTCAGAGAAAAAGAAGTTGGGGTGGCTCGGGTCGCTTTCCAAGAGGTTGTTATAGCCATGACAAAAAGGGAAACAGGCAGTAGTTTCAGGTTTTCCATCCCAGAGCAGACCCAAGGTAACATCTTGCTGAAGGAATGGGAGCGTAACATATCAGAAGGCAGACAACAAGCTAAAGAGGTAAGAAAATCTTGTGAAGAAACTTTCGGCTTCGTAGATGGGAGTTTGTTGGGTCTCGATAGTGAAAGCCGCACTGGGACACTGGTCCATATCGATATAGACAAACACCTGCTCAATATCAAAGAGAACGAGGAAAGAGAGTTGGTTGAAATATCACAGGTAACCCAGATGGATATAGTCCAGGTGGATAAGTGGCTAATAAAACCAAGTGTACAGTTATATGTTGTCAACACCGAAGACCGACAGGTGGGAGGAAAGTTGCCACAATTAGCGAAGGAATATTACACTTTTGAGGCAAATAATCAAGCAGAACCTTCCAGGTTGATAGCCCAGTTGGTGGAGAGGTGCGTCACTTGCACTGAGCAGGCGAAGGGGCAAGGTTCCGGTATCAAATAATGACAAGTGTCTTCCTATTATGTTTTTAGAATTCGAAGAGCAAAGAAAGGAAGGTGCCTCATCTGCACAAAAGAGGACAAAGACAAAGAATTGGAACATTTAATCTCCTATTTTGTAATAAAAAACCTCTGAAACGATTGAGATTCTAGCATGTAGAAATTTGTATAAATATGTACATTGAAGAAAGAAATAGGGTTGGACCTTTTTTGGTTGATTGTAATAGAGACTCTCTCTTTTTTGAAAATTAATACAAAGAAATCCAAAGACTCCTGATTCTGTCAAGACTGTGTTATGAGTTTGTTTCCTCCGTGATTTCATATTTAATTTCATTTCGCGCATATATGTCTGATGAATGTTTCACTGCAATTTAGTAAAACCTCTACTGTGGTGATTTATTTTTAGTCATCTATATCATTTACAACTTTTCCTCTGTATCGGCTATTAGCAGGTACAAGACCTGTGAACTCTTTAGATTTTCATATTTTATGCTTCTTCATATTTCTTCTCATCTTTTTCTTCTTATGTTTACAGGGCGAGATTCTCCCTTGATAGGAGCCTCACATTATAGATAGATTAATGTTTTTCTCACACTTCACACACACAATTTATTTAACAGATAACTCAGTTACGGGAAAAGGCCTTTGGTTTGCATTTTATCTTTAACATTAGACTAAAAATTTCTCTTTTATATGATCAAATTGAGACAACATCTAAAACCTCGAACTCTCTTTTAATTTTTCCTGTTCCTCTATGACTGTCCCCATTATAAGACAGCCTAATATTGAACCCGACTTATCGGACCAAACACATATCGCTTTGAACCTTTTCGATACCATACTTAAAACAACCACCACCCAGGTAGAACTTGAATGTTCATGGGCCGTGATTGAATGGGATATAAACATCCAGGAACAGTTGGAAGCGAGACAACGACAACCTAGAAATCAGCCTTAGCTTCCTTTCTCGAAGGTTGATTCTTCCCCCCTTTTTATCCTTTACTCACTTTCGGATGCCTAGACACTGTACTTTCTAAGCCTTAAGTGCAGATTCTGGAACAACAGTGGGTCTGTAGAAAGGTTGATGTGTTGGCAAGCCAATCAAGTGTTTGAGAATATATGATGAAGGTAAGTTCATATCCATAGAACTTGGAAAGTATTGCAAGGAAGTTGGGATTGAATAAGCATGTATAGTAATGCCAAGTTGCATAAATAGTTAAGGAAAGAAGCAGTTGTGCTATCTGGTAACTTGGTCACCATCGGTTGCAAAAGACAGGAAGATTTGGGAAGAGGTATGAACAGGTCATCTGGTAATTACTCGAATGTGAAATTATTCGGTTGTAATGCTTATGGTTTTTTATTAGCTTTCTAAGTAGGACCCAGATCAAACAGGTAGATATTTGATATGGTGATGATGTTAAGGGGTGAATACCATGGGATCCTACTACCCACAGAATCATCATGGACATAGATGTAGTGTTTGATGAATCTCCTGTTATAAAATAAAAAAATAGTAAAATATGAAAGGTTCAAAGCATGGCTAGTAGTAGAAAGGTATTGATTTCCATGAAAGTTTGTCACCGGTTGTTAAAATCTTGTTTCTATTCATGCTGTGTTAGAAATGGTTGTGATCGTACAACTATATGTTAAAACTATTTTACATGGATTTTTTTGGATAAGGGGATGTATATGGAACAACCAAAACGGTTAGTTCAGAATCACAATAGAAGATTTTTTTGCAAACTCAAAAATCATTGTATGGCCTGCAACATGCTAGGCAAATGGTACAAGATGTTTGATTCCTTCATGGTGAGACAAATTTTACAAGAAGTGAGTATAACCATTATGTTTATGGTTTATTCATTATCTTGGTGTTATATGTTATGCTTGTTGCAAGCACAAGCATGGTTGAGATCAACATGTTGGCTCGGTTGGTTAGGACATTTGTTATGAAGGATATGGGAGAAAAATAATAAATCTTGGTCATGGAAATACACAGAGACAGGAAATATGGTAATCTTGGTTATCAAAACAGAAGTATGTGGTGAAAATACTCAGGAAAATTAGTATGAATAATGTGAAACTTGTAAAATCCCTTTGGCTTTCCATTGTAAATTCACTTTAGGTTTATGTCCTAATTGATGAATAATAAAATGGTTATATGTCTCGAGTATTATATGCTAGTAGGAAGTTTGATGATTGCGATGGAGAAATGGTGAGCATTTCACATGTAGTTGGTGTTGTCATTAGACACATGGAAATGGGTGCTTCAAACACAGAAGCACAAGTATCACCTGCAATGGTTGCAGTGATTTGGTTTGTGGTTATGATTCATGAGATTTGGACAACTGCATCGATTTATTAGACATGTTACTAATGGATACATAATGGTCCATGCTGGAGTGAATTGTGCAGGCATGTTCACGTAACGATATTGTCACAGATGGTGTTTGGATTCTCTTGCAGCAAAGGTGATGGATGAATTAATTAAGGGCATGGTATATCAGGTAAATTTTTATCAAGGAGGATATTGTTTGAAACATGCTAATGAATTTCCTCATGTGGTCACATGGGCATGCATGCAATCTATTTATGAACTGCTCATGTAACTATGTGATCTATTCACGATCAATTTGTATAACTGAGTGATAGATGTTATATATGTCAGCATACCCATAGAGGTGGAGTACAATGTGATTGCAATGTGTAGTGAGTGTGTGAGAGAAAGAAGCTGTAACACACCCACGACAAGACATAATATTTTTATTTTTTTAAAGGACAAAATCTTCATTCATGGTTCCTAATTTGGAATATCAGGGAACCAGTCCGACCTCCTGGTCAAGGATCTCTGATTCTGAGGCCAGACAATTCTCCGAGACCTTGATGGTCTCATTTTATAGTTAAACACATAATATTTCAGCTTCTTGGTGCAGGTTTAAGGGTAGTCACGACCTTCCCTTTCACCCTGCTGTGAAAGGTCAGAGTGTCGGGCATTAGATCCTTTTGTGTGATAGGCCTCCTCTTGATGTGACCCTGGCAATGACCATGCCATTGCGTGCACGGTCACAAGTGGTTTGGAGCCAAACTTCTTTTGGTCCTGCAATGCTCTCACAACCTCCATGTGTCCTCTGGACGAAACCACGGTTTGAATTGCGGTCCGCCCTCAATATCTTAAAATCCTTGCAAATCCTGTCCCCACCATACTATGGGATCGTCGATCTCACAATCTTGACGATAACGGCTAAATCAACGATTCATATCTGCGCCTCTCGGATCTATGGACCAGGTCATCCTCCTTTGGATCAACGGTCGAGATCTCTTCGCAATTCCAAACTCCGGGAATTCAAAATCTCAAACCCATATTTCTTCCGTACTTCAGTCCTCTGAAGTTGACGATCTATGGACACATGTCCTACTCAATCAATAGTCTTGCCTTCATTCCGGGTGGTTGACCTTTCAACCCAGATCAATGGTCCAACGAACCTCTTCTCGATCGGCGGTCGAGATATCCTCCGAGTCTCCGGACTTCTGAGATCTCAAATATCAAACCTCTTTTCCCAATGGATTTTACCCAGAGTCTAAGATCCACTGACGTGTGTCTTCCCCAAATCTAATGATCGAGGATTACTTTGATTGTTTACCCGACATCCATAGAGTTGCGCCACGTGTCATCTAAATCCAATGGTTATGAATCACTTCGAGACCTTACTCAGAGTTCACGAATTCACACCATCTGTCCTCTATATCTGACGATCCAAATATACTTTGGCTATTCGGCACTTCAACACTTTGGCGCATTGGGTTTCAGAAGTTTCAACTCTGCATTGAAAATCGTGACTTTGTAGGTTGGCTTACCTCTGTTTCCCAATTCCTAATATTCACTCGCATCAAATCAACAGTCTACAATCCTCCATGATCCAACGGTCTAGATCACATCGCAACTTCGGGTTTCAGAAGTTTAGTCACGCCAACATGAGAATCTCCCGATGTGAGAATCCTCGATCTCGCTAATCCGATGGTCAAGGAGGGTCCCGGTAGATCCTTAGATCTATGGTCCAAATCATGTCACAACTTCTTGTTTTAGGAGTTTAGTCGCACCAACGTGCAAATCTCCCAATGTACGATCTTACGAAGACTGAAGGGGTCGATGAGTTAACACCTGCACCCTTTCTTCAAATCTAATGGTCACAATAGACACTGGGTCCTCCCGATCATATGTCATCCGTTCATCTTCTAGATGAAAGGATATTCCATTTTGATACTTGTACCTCACTATTCTTCCTCAACTTTGTCAATTATGAAGGATTTAAGAGAATTGCGCTCTTTCTCCCAGGCTTAACACTTAGAAGGGTCTTCTACAGTATTCTTGCGCTCCTTCATCAAGTACAGAACTTAAGTGTTTCTCGGTCTCTGCTTGCCTCACAGAGAGCCTATGCATATCTGCACTACATCTCCTGAGCTTAACCAATTCCGTCCTCCAAGGGACTCAAAACGATTAGGAGGGTTGACATGCTTAAATGACACTATACCTAAGGTCGATGAACTCACACTTCGTGGCTCTGGCTTAAGCCACCATGGAACACAAGCATTTATGAGTATAAAAACACATCCAATTCATATAATTTACTACTTTCCTAATTACACAATCAAGTAGGAATAAAAGGGATACAATATAATCATTAAGAAAATATATCCATCCCAGCAACATTCATAGGATATCCAACTTTAATTCATAGTACCACTTAAATACACAAGATATGTGATTACTTATCTATTACAAGTGGTATCCAACTTACTGACTATGGGTGTTCCTCCTTCCACCCTACCATAGGCTCAGAGGCATTCATTCTTAGCACTTTCGCCACCCCCGTGCCAAGCCATGATATTGCCAGGGAACTCTCACAGTTCTCAAGGATTCTTTCTTTGTTCAACTTCTACTCGAGTTCTTTTCTCTGCAACTTTCAGATATCTCTCTCTGTTATGGCCTCGGCGAGATTTATCAGATGCTATCTCAACATCAAGCTTGCAGCCTTCTATTCATTATCCCTTGGAGAGATTTGCACATCTCCCTTACGAGCTTGCACGCTTGTCCCCCCCCTTGTCTGGTTGTTCGTGTGTATCTATCTTACCTTCCTTCTTTTGGAAGGTTCTTGACCCATCACGTTCCTTCTGTCAGAAGGAAGCTGGGGTCTGCAGGTCTCTGTGCTACTTCGAGCTAACATTATGTAGCTAGACCATGCTCCCATTCATGGGAGTGGTTGCTAATTCAACCACTGTTTCTTTCTTCATTAACTAATTTCTCTCATTGGGATCTGAAGGAGGTTTATCATCCTCATCAAGGGAAATTTGGGGTAATTTGATATAATGAACCCTCTCGTATAGTTTTCACATTCTTCCTCTAGTGATATCATGGTGAGTACTTTCAAGGTTTCACCTCCACAGTGAGTTATTGGAAACCCAAACAATAATACATTTACATTGTCCACATGCCTTAGCATGGTAATCCTATTTTATGATTAAGTTACAAACTGGGGGAAACAGGGTGTAACAATTCCCTCCCCCTTAAAGAAACACCGTCCTCGGTGTTCTTTCTCAAAACACATGCCATGCCTTTCTCATTCAGCTGTTTCAGAAATCTTGATCTTTCTCTCTCGGTCATGTCCTTTTTCAGACCCTTAATATTTGTCAGCTGCTTTCAGTAATTCTTGGACAATCAAGCATGTTAATCATAGTCTTATGCGAAAATATTGCATAAACATTTCTAGGAAATTTTTATAATCTTAGCTCAATAATTATCTTCGCAGTTTGTGGATTTGTATCCACATGGTTGTTTTGTTATTCGTGCTCATTTCTTTTCCTTGACATACCCATTGGGTGCATGCTCCCAATAAATAGTTTACAATAACTATCAAGGTTTCATCTTCCTTACGTTCACTCACCCTCTAAGCCCAGGCTCAGGCATCCCCTTCTCTGCTATACAGTCCCTCAGGTGATCCATCTTGCCCTGTAAGGTTTTCTCGCACATGAAGAACTACCCAACGTGTGCATGATCCCAATAGTTTACAAGAACTATTAAGGTCTCCTCTTCCTTGCAGTCACTCACCCTCTAGGCCAGGCTCCAAGCATCTCCTTCGCTGCTATATAGTCCCTCGGGTGATCCATCTTGCCTACCAAGGATTTATTCCTGAGGAATAATTCCAGAGACTCTATCAGGTCTTATAGTCGAGAATCCCTCCAACTTGCTATGCCGAGGCCCTCCATCTTAATGTTACCTCAACACAATATATTCCTAGGTGATCATGGCTGACCACCCGGGTTCTCATGTCTCAATAGTAGCTTCTTTCACACTTTCTGGCTTGACAACCTTCTGGCTCAATGAAAGTTAAGGAGGACAAAGGTTACTCTCTTTCTCCTGACTCAATCATAGATAAGGACGAAGTTCTCTCCTTCTCCTGAGTCAGTCTTTATTTCATGCGTTCGGATTATATTCTTTCCCACCCATATCACAGGCATACAAAAAATCATGAGACATCATCATAAAATTTAAATTCAAAATTTTCGCGCGCTTCTGGCAGCCCACAGATATCCAAATTCCACATTTGTTTCCATATTTGTTTCACACACACAAGAAACAAATTCATAATTATAGGGCTTTTCCTTCCCATAGCATCTTGGCTCAATAGGCAATTGGTCTTCCTATGGGCTTACAACACTTCCATATTCAGGGCTCCCTTGTTTCACACTTTTCAACTGTTAAGCCAAACAAGTTGTTAGTTCTTATGTACTTACATTTTATTGCACCTTTATAACATCATCACAAACCATTTCAGAATTGTGCATGCTAACAATCAATTCACTTTCTCAAAAATGAAAACCATTTCTTGCGGTTTGGCTCAATGGGAAATTGGTCTTCTTTGTGGGCTTACATCAGCGCCATATCCATGACCCTTTGCTTCCTGCAATTTCAACTTCAATCAATCAAACAAATTGTTAATTTCCCACGCACATATATTTTCACTACACCCTTATAACGTCATCACAAACCATTTCAGAATTGTGCATACTAACAATCCAACTCACTTTCTCAAAAATGAAATACCATTTTTGCAGTTTGGCTCGTGGGAAATTGGTTTTATTATGGGCTTACACCATTGTCATATCCATGACTCTTTGCTTCCTACTGGTCATTCTTTTCACTTCAAACAAATTGTTAGTCTCTCATACATCCATGTATATATATATATATATATATATATATATATATATATATATATATATATATATATATATATATATATTCAAAATCATGCATATTAATAGTTCATCACATCTGTATAAACATGAAAAGGGAATCCCTTTCCTTTCCTATACCTCATTTCAACATACCAAACCTTCAAAGCGTAATTCAACATTTTAAATGATTTAACAAATGTGTCAGTATTTCACGGTACATTGCATTTAATGCCACTCTTGCATTGAGTTCAAGTTTGTCACACTTTACGATGGGTTCTTGGCCATGGTGTGCTGATTTAACCAACCTCTTCCCCTCATGGATTATTCATTTTCATTCTGGTGTAGACTCCCCTTCTCTCCAAGGGCTGCAAATCCTCGCGGTATAGGATCGTTCACAATATTGAGCTAAAAAAACTATGCAATTCCCTATTGGAACCTTCGAGAAACAATCCACAAGTCTTTAGAAATTTTGGCTTGCGTGTACAAGCCCTAAATGCAAGTCTCTTCCGCGTGACCACGCCTTGTGACCACACACTTATCTGAAAAGTGCGTTGTGATTTCTAGCATTATCGGCTATATGGAGTCAGTAAAATCTAAATCGCCGAACTCCCAGGTTTCAAAGTGCGACAAGGCCCTAGCACGTACTAGCTCCTCCCTTATCCTCCATCCATATGACCCTTCACTATCACCTGGGGCTAGTCCTTCCGAGGGCATCGAGATTTTGCGTATCAGGGACTCTCGATACAATTCACCTTCATTCTCTGAATCCTTTGATACCTGAAATTGTGAAATATTAGGATCAGATCAATGGTCCACACTAGCTTTCTAGCCAGCAGCTGTAAGTCAAGTTGTGATTTCGCGTTTCGTGAATTATCACAACTCTTCCCTTTGAACTCCACTCTGCGAGTTATTGAAATGTTGATATCTTTTCACATGTCCCCTTTCAATGGACAATCCCGATGATTTCAAGTAATTTAAGCATTTGGGGTTTCGCAGATTTCACTTTGCTTCTTCCAAATCCTTTAGTTTTTTGAAATTCCAATAATTCCTCGTGACTAACCAGTGCATTACTTCTCCAAGATCTGATGGTTTGAAAGGATTTGGCTCCTCCTGAATGGATCATAAAGGGAAATGCGTCGGCCATTTGCGATGGGTTTCTAATGATGAGCGACTCAGCGTTTATCTCCTCATCAAGTTCTCGATTAACCTGATATGATCAGGGTTTTCTTCCTTATGATCTTCCTTGGTCGTTCAGTGAGATTTGATCAGAAGGGATTTCCTACGATTTCATAGTAAGGTTTTTTGACCCTTTTGTTTTTGTCAGCAGGGAGATCGAACTGGTTCAAATGTTATTTCATCCCGCCACAATTATCTTTGCTTCCATAGGTTCACACCTCCATCATTCAGGTTCTGCTTCCTAAATCGCATGCCCTACCTAGGTATCCATGGCATACAACTGCTCTTTTAAAATTTTGTGCATAACGTTAAAACAAATGGCCCCGAAAGGATTAATCATACCCTACCTAGGTATCCATGGCATACAACTGCTCTTTTAAAATTTTGTGCATAACATTAGACAACAAAATATTTCAGAAAGGATTCTGCCCCAATCTTTTCAGACCTATTCTTGGCTGCTAGCACCCTCTTTCTAATTTTTTACCTCATCGACAGTGCTTTTAGGGGGATTCTTACAGTCATATCAACAATCTTTCGACCATAGCCTTCCCATGGTCATCCTCTACTTGAGGTTGCCCATCATTGGTAATCGTCTTCCTCAACAGTTCCAATTTTGTTCTATGCACAACATGCATCATTAGTTGTAATATCAATTAAAATACATGTATCATAACATCCAAATTCATAACTTCTTCAAAATGTCCTAGTATATCTTTATGCACTTCATCACATTATCTTCAAGGGTCTCCATGAATGCAATACAGACATTTCTCAATTGTTTATGCAACAATACAATCATCATCACTATGATGTCAAAACATTTACTTTCATCAGTAAATCGACTTTCTCATTCCAGAGGAAACATAACACATAGCAAGGAGGGAGTTAGGGAATCTCCCCTTCTTCCAATTCTTTCTACACCGCCTGAGACTTTTCAACCCAACTAAGTTATCTCTAAAGGCTTCACTGCCTTTTCTTAACATGGCTTTAACCGAGTCTATTCAATCAAACATACTCATGTATCCATTCATTAGTCTTCTATTCATTACATGATGCTTTCAAAATGTAATCCATGATTCTTACATATGGACAAGCTTTGCAGCCCATTGCCCAACCTTCAACGATTATTAGGGTTGTGACTTTGTTCTTCTGACAGAGTCCTTACACAGTTTCTTCGCAGGGAAATCCCACCGCATGCAACTTATTTCTTGCACATCCACCACTACCTGTGATGGACTCATAGTTGAGTTAGCTTTAGTTGTTTACCAAATATTCCTTAAGAAATATAAACATGCGTCTTGGTCAGGTACCCAAATTATATATCCATACATATTTTGGTTTGCTAACTTACTTCCATGATGTACTTAACCATATCCATAATCATCAGCATGTGTGTAGATGCCATATGTATAATTCATATCCTACATACATCTCTACTTTAAAATTAGTCAACTCATGATTGTTTACAATCATTCTCATGTGACCTTCAAGGCAGAATCAATTTCCTCTTATTATGACAACAAAGCATCCTTGCTCGCCCACTCTTTCTTCTATTTACACTAATATTTCTTGAGGGAATGGAACACATTTCCCTTAAGCTATCATTCAAAACATAACTTTCATGAATCTTCATAATGGATTCAACCATGCAACCATGGTATTCTTCTACTATTCATTCAATCTTAGCAAGTGCTAAGCTTGCCTCACATTTCACTCATCAGGTCAACCATATTGGGCCTTTAGTATACTTATACTCTTACATCATACATGTGCATCACTCGCACATTTGATATCATTCGTATATAACCGGTATTAATATCAGGTTTCATATCAAGAAGCTTCTCAATGCATTAGATCCATGCACTCAAGCATACACACACAACTAAGTATTCATCATACTAGCTTAGTTTTATCATTAGTGTTCTTTATTTAGAGATTACAGTCGCTTACATGACTAATCTCAAAGTTATAACTCATACTGGTGTTTCCTTCTCTTTATAGCAATGACCAACCAGGGTCACTCTCCTTTTATACTATAGTAGCTGACAAGAAAACTTTCTTGCCTCAACTTCTATAGGACTTTACTCATCTCACCTTTTCTCTGGTCATGAGGAGTTATATACTCCGAGTTTAATATAAAGCAATAATTATACTGCCAAGGATCCTACCTAATTCTATCATATTCCTTTAAGCCCACAAAGGTATTAACCATTATATAATCATCCATCATCAGTCCCTAAGGTTCCACTGCCCATGCTTGCAGGTAGTGTCACGAACGTCAGGTCATCCACCTTTCGGGCTTCAGCTACCCTTGACAAAACCCTTCCACCTTCAGCTATCCACATTGAAGTCTTATTATCAATTTTAATTAGCATATCCTTACTTAGGTAAGAGTATTTATCACTTGACAAGGGTTAAATAAATGCTTCTGCTGAAATTCAACAAGAATTCCCAAAATCATAGGTTCAATCTACAATCCTTTTTCCTCAAGGAGCAAATGCAAGTAACGATACCTCTTTATGTGACTCTCGCATGATCCCAAACAGACCAAGTGTTGTAACCATGCTCTGATACCAATTTGTAACACACCCACGACGAGGCATAAGATTTTTCTCTTTTCTTAAAGGACAAAATCTCCATTCATGGTTCCTAATTTGGAAGATCAGGGAACCAATCCGACCTCCTGGTCAAGGATCTCTGATTCTAAGGCCAGACAATTCTCTGAGACCTTGATGGTCTCATTCTATAGTTAAACACACAATCTTTCGGCTTCTTGGTGCAAGTTTAAGGGCAACCACGACCTTCCCTTTCGCCAGGCTGTGAAAGGTCAGAGTGTCGGGTGTTAGCTCCTTTTGTGTGATAGGCCTCCTCTTGATGTGACTTTGGTGATGACCACACGATTGCAGGAATGGTCACAAGTGATTTGGAGTCAAACTGATTTTGGGCCCACAATGCTCTCACAACCTCTACGTGTCCTCTTGATGAAACCACGGTTTGAGTTGTGGTCCACGCTCAATATCTTAAACTCTTCGCAACTCCTGTCCCCGCAATGCTACCGGATCGTCGATCTCATGATCTTGACGATAACGGCTAAATCGACGATTCAGATATGCGCCTCTCAGATCTACGGACCAGGTCATCCTTGTCTGGATCAGTGGTCGAGATCTCTTCGCAATTTCAGACTCTGAAAATTTGAAATCTCAAACCCAGATTTCTTCCGTACTTCAATCCTCTAGAGTTGACGATCTACGGACACCTGTCCTACTCAATCAACGGTCTTGCCTTCATTCTGGGTGGTTGACCTTTCAACCCAGATCAACGGTCCAACGACCCTCTTCTCGATCAATGGTCGAGATCTCCTCCGTGTCTCTGGACTTTTGAGATCTCAAATCTCAAACCTCTTTTCCCAATGGCTTTTATTCGGAGTCTAAGATCCATTGATGTGTGTCTTCCCCAAATCCAACGATCGAGGATTACTTCGGGTCTTTACCCAACATCCATCGACTTGCGCCACGTGTCCTCCAAATCCAATGGCTATGAATCACTTCGAGACCTTACCAAGAGTTCACGGATTCACACCATCTGTCCTCTATATTTGACGGTCCAGATCTACTTCGGCTCTTCGACACTTCAACACTTCAGTGCTTCGGGTTTCGGGAGTTTCAACTCTCCATCGAAAATCGCGACTTTGGAGGTTGGCTTACCTCTGTTTCCTGATTCTCGATATTCACTCACGTCAAATCAATAGTCTACAATCCTCTGTGATCCAACGGTCTAGATCACATCGCAACTTCGAGTTTCGAAAGTTTAGTTGCGCCAACGTGAAAATCTCCCGATGTGCGAATCCCTAATCTCACCAATCTGATGGTCAAGGAGGGTCCCGATAGATCCTTAGATCTACCGTCCAAATCACATCGCAACTTTAGGTTTCGGGAGTTTAGTCGTGCCAACGTACGAATCTCCCGATGTGCGATCTTGCGAAGACTGAAGGGGTCAAGGCGTTAACGCCTGCACCCTTTCTTCAAATCTAATAGGCGCGACAGACCCTGGGTCCTCCTAATCGGATTTCATCCGTTCATCTTCTAAATGAAAGGATATTCCCTTTTGATACTTGGACCTCAGTATTCTTCCTAAGCTTCCTCAGTTATGAAGGATTTAAGAGCGTTGCACTCTTTCTCTCGGGATTAACACTTAGAAGGGTCTTCTGGACTATTCTTGCGCTCCTTCATCAAGTCTAGAACTTAAGTGGTTCTCGATCTCTGCTTGCCTCGCAGAGAGCCTGTGCATATCTGCACTACCTCTCCTGAACTTAGCCAATTCCGTCCTCCAAGGGACTCAGAACGATTAGGAGGGTCGACATGCGTACATGAAACTATACCTAAGGTCGACGAAATCACAGTTCGTGGCTCTAGCTTAAGCCACCACGAAACGCAAGCATTTATGAGTATAAAAACACATCAAATTCATATATTTTCCTATTTGCCTAATTACACAATCAAGCAGGTATAAAAGGGATACTGTATAATCATTAAGAAAATATATCCATCCCTGCAACATTCATAGGATATTCAACTTTAATTCACAATTCCACTTAAATACACAAGATATGTGATTACTTATCTATTACAGGTGGTATCCAACTCACTGACTGTAGGTGTTTGGCCTTCCACCCTACCATAGGCTCAGAGGCATTCATTCTTAGCACTCTGGCCACCCCCGTGCCAAGCCATGATATCACTAGGGAACTCTCGTAGTTCTTAAGGATTATTTCTCTGTTCAGCTTCTGCTCGGGTTCTGTTCTCTGCAACTTTCAGATATCTCTCTCTGTTATGGCCTCGACGAGATTTATCAGATGCTCCCTCAGCATCAAGCTCGCGACCTTCTATTCATTATCCCCTGGAGAGCTCCGCCCATCTCCCTTACGAGCTTCCACACTCGTCTCCCCCCCCTGTCTGGTTGTCCATGTGTATCTATCTTACCTTCCTTCTTTTGGAAGGTTCCCGACCCATCACGTTCCTTTTGTCAGAAGGAAGCTGGGGTCTACAGGTCTCCGTGATACTTCGAGCTGACACTCTATAGCTAGACCATGCTTTCGTTCATGGGGGTGGTTGATAATTCAACCACTGGTCATTTCTTCATTAACTGATTTCTCTCCTTGGGATCCGAAGGGGGTTTATCATCCTCATCAAGGAAAATTTTGGGTTATTTGATATAATGAACCCTCTCGTATAGTTTTCACATTCTTCCTTTAGTGATATCATGGCGAGTACTTTCAAGGTTTCACCCCGACGGTCAGTTATTGGCAACCCAAACAATAATACATTTACATTGTCCACATGCCTTAGCATGGTAATCCTAATTTATGATTAAGTTACAGAAGCAATACTGAGGTGTTGTGTGTATGAAAGGAGAGGATGGTTGTATGTCTCGGTTGGCTATTGTAATTCTCCCTTGAATAAAAAAATACCATTATCATTGTCGTGATTTTTTCTTACTTGATTTAATGTGGTTTTGATCTTACTTGTTTATGCTATGTTTTGATTCCGCTGCGCAACAACGTCCTCGGTCATCTCCTGTGCAGGGACGCAATTATTTCCCTTTATGGCGCCGTCTTTCATCTCCATAGAGTTATTACTCGACTCTTTGCTCATGCTTCCACAAGATGGTGAGTTAAATTCACAAGATCGTATTCATTGCTTAAGAGGTTGCAAGATCGACTTGATACGACAACTGGGTATTTGGGCGCATTCGATTTGGATGTTCGCTCGTGCAGTTATGTGGAGACGATCCAGAGAGCCTTGCGAATGTCCGGAGTGTGTTTTGGGCAGAATGCACGAACAATCGCAAGCCCGGGCAAGTGAAATTGAGGAGATTCGCATTATGTCTGCGCAATTGACCCGTCAACTTCAGGAACAGGATCTCAGTCACAATCAAGAATTGGAAGCAGTGTTGCGACCTGCTATATTAGGTCCATTCGTAGGCACCTGGCCCATCCTCCTCAATGTGTCCCAGCTCTGCCACAACCAGAGGAATCAACAAAATCGCGGGCATCCAATGCTGTGATCCAGCCAATTCAACGCTAGTCTATCCAAGCAGAGATGCGTGTAACATAGGCAGGGGAGCAAAGGTTGTTCGAAACCAGGTGGGTACGACTTTACACCTCAACTAGCCTAGATAATGCCGTCCAAAATTTTGTTTTTGCTTTTCACATACATGGCAGTTTTGTATAAGCCTTCCTGATTTGGCAGATTGCCCCTTCAAAATCAATCAATCAGACTTTTGGATTGGCTGAAAATTTAAAATGGAATTGCTCGAAAATCTGAAAGATAAATTGGGAAGAAAGATTGCTCCCAACACAATAGCTGTTACAGACTATGTGGGTCACATCAGGAAAGTAGCCAGCCTTTACTTCAGTGACAAACACTTGTCGGTGATGTCATGTTCAGGTACAAATATCTTATCTAAGCAGCGAATGGAATGCGGTGAGAAAATAAAGTTACAGGAACGTGTTCTCTGCTTGGCTGCACATGGTTTCCACTGAGAATGGGCATATGAGACGAGGCGAATCAGAGAAACATTACGATCTCATCAGATATTCGCCAGGGTAGTGATTCATATACTTTTGCAAGTTCTAATTCCTTTTTTGTAACTTTTTGTTGTCATGGAAACTATAACCTATTTAGTGCCAGCTCGTCCATATCAGAAGTTGTTGCGCTCACAGAATTAGTGAGATATCTGTGTCGAGTAACGCTTCCCTTTACAATTGCTAAAATATCTATTTACAAACCACCTTGTTGAGCTCAGTCGAGAGTAGAAATCTTTTGGGCCTGCAGTTTTTTTTTCTTTAAAAATAGCTATGGGTACCAAGGATCTCCAAGGATCTTATTAGATTGAGTTGGCTAATATGTTATGAAAAGGTGTTGTTTAACTGTTTTACATTTTGGTAAATGTATTTTCTACCTATTTTAAGTTTTAATTTTTTCACTAAAATTTAGCCATATAAATCTACATAAAAATGTTGTTTAAATTATATTTCTAAATACAATTTAAAAATATCCTTTAACAATAACCAAAACATAAAATATTTAAACTACACTTTATTAATTTCATATCATTTCTAAAAACCAAATTGATCTCATTTCCATTTTTTTTTTTCTTTCATTCACTTGCCATCACCTTTGATTTCATAAATCTTCAACCTAGAAGCTACTT
>SNQJ01S0054173.1:44973-58436 GCA_010110895.2 Picea sitchensis | reverse complement strand
GGCCCTCCGTGCCCAAAACCTCCAGCAACTCAGTGCCTCCCCTGATCAAAAGCCACAGTCTCAAAACTCTGTTCTCACAGTAAGTCCAAAAGTCCACAAAATACAATAGTGCACAGAAACTCGCTGCTCACAACAAAACACAATCGTCCAGAGGCTCTCTTCTCACGGCAAAACACAACCGCCCAGAGGCTCTCTGCTCACGGAAAAACAGTCCACAACATCCATTCCCCCCTGTCGAATGGTGCGCACATCCCCCTCTTCCCGTCCCTTATTCCTCCCTACCAACTCACGCATTTACTTCACAACCACCCCCGTCCTTCGTCTTTTGTCCCTTCATTAATATTTTTATCATCTCAGGATTTCGGGGCTTCTCGCCCTGCATATGCCATCCTCTACGGCATACGCAATTCCTGTTATCTCATTTCTTTTACATTTTTCATTGATATTTTTAAATTTATTTCTCAGGTCATTAAATGTGATCTGCAGTCAGAGTATTACTTAATTAATCCTCAGTTATTCCTTTAATTAAATCTTACTTAATAATCCTTAATCATTTATTCAATTAGGGTCGTTACATTTTATGAAGACACGTGACATTGAAATATGAAGAGTTTCAATACAAGACAAGGATTTAGAAAATGAAAAGATAAAACATTCTCATGTAATGTCAAACTTATGAATAAGGAATGCTTTCAATTCTCTTGAAATTCCTTGTCAACACTGATGAAAATAATTTATTTAGTATTATTAAATTCTTTATTTATTTAATATTATTAAATTTATAGAGATTAAATAAATAGGTTAAGATTAAGGTTTTTCATCCTTAGATAAGATACAAATTGAAAAAGACAATTGAGTCATAGTAATGAAAAATGGAAATGAGATCAAATATGTTTTAAAATCAAAAAATGAAATTGTTAAGAAAATAATGGTTTTCTTTTATAATGTATTTTTTATTTTTCAATTTTTTTTTATAGGATTTTTGAAACGTTTCAAAAACCTTATACATAGTTGAGAAGATTTATTATTAATATGATTGATGGTAGAAACCTACATATTTAGAGTTTTTAAATTATTTTCAATATTTATAAATAAATATCACCTGCATATCTAGAATTTTTAAATTATTTTCAATATTCATAAAGATATATCGAGATATTATAGACTATTTTTCCACCCACTAATAAATCTTTGTTTTGGTAGAGTACAAAATGCTTCCATATACTCTCTAACAAATCTCTGTTTAAATTATAAGAGTCATCGGGATGACAACTCCCAGAATAATAAAGAGCATAACTCAACGTTTTTATTGTGAAATAACAAGATGAAAGATCCATAACAAAGAGCATTGGAGCAACGCTTTGGTTTTAATCCAAAAAAAATTACATTTCACATACATAATGCCAAAGAATGGCAGATCTGGTCTGATAATGCCCAAAGAGTAGAGTTAAATATCTGGGTTTATCTCATCTGACGTGGCAATTGAAGTGCGCTATAAGGAGGAGGAGTTGCACCACTGAAGCTGTGCATGAAGTGAAATGTGATCAGACGAACAAAAATATGAAGGAAGTGAAGAGTTCGGCCCAACTGCACTCTCACCAATAAGCTCCAACAATGACTCTACCTTCAAATTAGTTCGGGTATAAAATATATAGTCTAAGTTTCCCTTGAAGTCACATGCAAAGGTTGTGGATTTAGGCTCTCCAGCACAACCCATTAGTAGAGAGTGGGAATTATAAGAAGAATAAGCGTTGGCCAATGGAAATTTATGTTGGAACATGGTTGTAGGTTGCAACACCTCACATGGATCCACCTTCAAATCCTCTTGAGTAGGATCGACGCTACCATTTTCTAGAAGAGAGTGGACAACGCTACCTGACACAGAGTTGAAGTCTCCACATAGTACCATGGGAATATAATCATTGACCTTCATTTCCTTCTTACGGACTAATTCCTTCAAAGTCCTTAGTAGGTAATTGACCTGCCATAGTTTGATGTCATTGTTAGTAGGTTGAGAATGAATATGTGTATTCACTATGCAAACAGGACGATCTGGATTGTTTTTCTTGCCATAAGATTTGAAATTCAGCATCATAACCTGGGCTATGTTGTCCTTATGAAATCGTCTTTTTGCGAATTTGTTCCACTTCTCAGGCTTTGAAGATATTTTGCCAGACATAAGCATGAAAGCATAAGCATGTACACAAATATGATTAAAATGAAAGCATAATCATGTTCAAAAATATGATTAAAATGCAATGGGAAATTCACATAAGATCAAGCTTTAAACTTCCTACACCACCTATTCATGGCATCAGTAAGCATTAAAATAAGAAAAAAAAAGAATGACATTATGATCAAACCTTAAATTCAAAGGAATAATTAATATCATAAGTAATCCTAATATCCTCAATGGAATACTACCCATGTTTTCTAGAAAAGAGCAATGATGCATTATAGAGGTCATCCTAGGCTACTTAGACTTGACCTTATGATGCCTTAATATCATGATCACACTGTAAGACCAACCTTCAATTTCCTTTCCTCGGTGATACCATGGATTGATATCTTCTTGTTTTGACTCAACCATGGAAAATCTTTGATATACTTTGAGAAAACTTGTTCCTTCATGAATTCAATAACACCTCTTCAAACCAAGGTACAATATAAAGCATGAAGTCGACATAGTAAAATAAAAGTTAAATATCAATCAAACATTAAATCAGAAGAGTCAATAAACATGATCAATGGGTAAAAGAGTTTCAAAGGACCATTTACAAGGATCATGTCAAAGGATAGAAGGAGTATTGAAAAACATAAAAAATGTACAACAACAAAGAGATCTTGAGCAATGAAAAACCTCCTTAAAATAAACAATTAATAAAAATCCCAAAACCCCTAACTCCCTAGGTAGTCAAAGAATATACACTGGGATCACAGTAGTAGTAGATTAGGCATTAAAGCTAAAACAATTGGTAGGGCCCCCCTTTCCTTTTGCTTATTTAAGAAAAATAAAAGAGGAGATGTTGTGACCACAACAAATTCTACAAATTCTAGCAATGATTTAACTTCTCATACTTTAATATATTACAATTATAGTAATGATAGCTTCTCGAATGGCATAAGAATTATAAAATGTTATTACAATTTTAGTAATGATCGCTTCTCATACTTTAATATATATAACGATTTGAAAATTATTGTAATATATTAATTTGATATACAAACGAGACATTTATGTTAAAATGTACATAATTTTTAATGTTTACTAATTTATTAGCTTATTAAATTTAACAAATTATATATGTAAATATTATTGGAATTTCAAACAATGAATTGCTAATAGGTTTTCAAAAAATAAAATTTGAATTTGAGCTCATCATTAACAAAATTTGATGAGCAAATAAGAGTTGATGGCTACTCAACATGAGTAAACATATAAATGATTAATAATAAACAATTCCAATTTATTTGATGTGCACAAATGGTTAGTGGATCATGCCATTTTCTAGCTTTAAAGTTGTTTCATATGTGAAGAAACCACTCATGATGAAGCCTAAAAGAGGCAATCTAAAACATGCTTGACTTTATTGGTCTAAATGTACATGGGTTCCATGGAGGAAATCTAATGAAATCATACTAGAGTAGAAGCACTACTACTACATTTCATAAGGTAGTGGCCATTTGGGAAATAACCTGTCATGGTAAGGAGAGTACTAGGTTTGTAATGGTTGGGAATAATGAAAAAATAAGAGTGTGCAATGTGGTGAATAGTTAGCAAGTTTGAATTAGCAATGAAAACCTAAAGGTCCAATTGGTTGTTGAAATGCATTAACAAAAAAATGTCGAAATGGAAGAGAGACACTTGTAGGAATCAATAGCAATTTCGAAGTAACAACTAAAAAATGCTATTCAAAATAATAGTTGTGTTGGAAAAAGTGACGATAACATTAAAGAGTTATGAGAGTGGAAATTTAACTGAGCGTGGTCTTCGCAAACATTTTGGACACACAATTGGAAACCATATTAATGAGAAATTGAATGATATCCAAGACAAACTTAGTGGATAGAATCATAGAACTGTATTTAAGAAATTTGAAGAAAGGATAAATAAGCCACCATAGCCACAATGTTCTTATAGCAAGTAGGAGTGCAATTTGATTGTGAATATAGACAAGGATGAAATATAATCATTGATCAAACCCTAATTGTTCTAGAAAAAATAGATATATTCAATAGTTTAGTGTAAAATGTAGAAAAATGTACATAACACACGAAATGGGTATATCAATAAAATGATATAAAAAAAAATAACATTACTTGCAAATGTATTTGGGAGGCTTTGACAACGGTAAACATTGTTGTCTATAAAGCCATAGATTGTAACGATTTTGCCAGGTATACACATATTCTTGAATTATATTTGTTATTGCAGTTTTTTAACTTAATGTAAGGTCTTTGTTGTTTTGTCTCTATGTTTTAGAAGCTTCTTGTATTTTTTTATGGTTGGTTTCAAAACTAACAAATTGAAATTGAAAATTTGCCTCTCACATTATATCAAAACTAACAAGTTGAAATTATAAGTTTAGTAAAATATATTTTCACACAATATTAAAGTTTTGTTCATTTTCTTAAATTTATAATACAATATAAAAGCCCATGGCTAAGAACTTGAAAAACTAAAGACATGAAATATGAAATTAATTTCAAATGGTAAAGTTTATAATAATATTAACAATCAACAGCCATTATGTCACCTATACATAACATCATTTTACAATTTGGAGATTTTTGAAACTACTGAACAAATTGTGTGAATTCTATTAGAATTATAGTTGATCTTGTTAAATGTTTTGTTGGATTATAGATATGCTCAAGTGCTTGTTTAATATCTTTTAAATTGAATAATGTAAAAATTAAAAAAATCATTTTACTGTAATGTCAAACTTATGAGTAAGGAATGCTTTCAATTTTCTTTTATTAAATTTTCTTTTTGTTAAAATTAATGAAAATAATTTATTTAGTATTATTAAATTTACAGAAATTAAATAAAAAAATTAAAATTAAGGTTTTTCATCCCGAGATGGTATACAAGTTGAAAAATTAAATTGGGTTGATTTCAATAGTAATGAAAAATTACAATCACGTTAAATATGTGATTTAAAATCCAAAAATGAAGTTGTGAAGCAAAATAATGGTTTTAGTCTTTTGACCATTGCATTGCATAATATACTTTTTATGTTTTTAAAATCCAAAAATTAAGTTGTAAAGCAAAATAATGGTTTTCGTGTCTCTTCCATCTGTGTTCACGCTAACAGGAAGAAATAAACTTATGCAGTTAATATGGAAGGTTACTAATCAAAGCTATCATGTTTATTAGAGTTATAACACATGATATATTATAATGTATTTTTTAATTTTTAAAAGTTTTGTGTATAGGGTTTTTGAAACGTTTCAAAAACCTTATAAACCTTATACATAGTTTTTATTAAAAAAAAATCTGTGTTTAAATTATTATATCCATAAGTTGCACAAATCTCTGTTTTTTAG
This sequence comes from Picea sitchensis, assembly GCA_010110895.2. NCBI lineage: Eukaryota > Viridiplantae > Streptophyta > Pinopsida > Pinales > Pinaceae > Picea > Picea sitchensis. The sequence continues at coordinate 52,886 of SNQJ01S0054173.1, read as the reverse complement.
ACTACAAAATGATTCCATCTACTCTCTGACAAATCTTTGTTTAAATTATAAGAACCATTAGGATGACAACTCCCAGAATACTAAAAAGCAGACGTCAACGTTTTTATTGTGAAATAAAAGATACAGAACACGTTTTTATTGTGAAATAACTAAAAGCAAGAACTAGAACAAAGAGCAGCATTGGAACAACACTTTGGTTTTAATAGCAAGAGCTACATAATCCCAAAAAATTACCATAATGCCAAAGAACGACAGATATGGTCTGATAAATCCCAAGGAGTAGAGTTAAATATCTTGGTTTATCTCATCTGACGTGGCAGTTGAAGTGCGATAGAAGGAGGAGGAGTTGCACCACCGAAGTTGTGCAAGAAGTGCAATGTGATCAGATGACCAAACATAAGAAGAAAGTGAAGAGTTCGGCCCTGCGGCGGTCTCACCAATAAGCTCCAACAGTGAATCTACCTTCAAATTAGTTCGGGTATAAAATATATAGTCTAAGGTTCCCTCAAAGTCACATGCAAACGTTGTGGATTTAGGCTCTCTAGCACATCCCATCAGTGGAGAATGGGAATTATAAAAAGAATAAGCGATGGCCAATGGAAGGTTATGCTGGAACATGGTTGTAGGTTGCAACACCCCACATGGATCCACCTTCAAATCCTCGTGAGTAGGATCGACGCTACCATTTTCTAGAAGAGAGTGGACAGCACTACCTGGCATAGAGTTGAAGTCTCTGCATAGTACCAGGGGAATACAATCATTGACCTTCGATTCCTGCTTACAGACTAATTCCTTCAGAGTCCTCAGTAGGTAATTGACCTGCCATAGTTTGACGTCGTTGTTAGCAGGTTGAGAATGAATATGTGTATTGGCTATGCAAACACGACGATCTGGACTGTTTTTCTTGCCATAAGATTTGAAATTCATCATCATAACCTGGGCTATGTTGTCCTTACGAAATCATCGTTTTGCTAATTTGTTCCACTTCTCAGGCTCTGAAGACATTTTGGTAGGCACATGTTTTACTAAATCTCCAAACTCAATGATAGTTTGATCCACTCATTCGAGTCGATCCCGCCTGATAAACGTAGCACAACCATCTACTATGGATGTGTATTTGTTATTCTTTTTTTGGTAAAACCCTTCATAACCATATTGGCTAAACATGGGCAAGAAAAACTCCATGTAATGGTTGGATTGCACCTCTTGTAGACACATAATATCAGCCCCATATCCCAATATTTCTTGTACCAATTTCTGACTGCGATATCCCCACTCAAGTGCTTGCAAAGGGAAAAGACGGTGTCGATATTGGGTAGCATAGATGTCTGCTAATAGATTGTAAGAAAGAACTGTGAATACAGGGCTTTCCGGGAACCCCTGATCACCCGAGGTCTTGAAGTTTATCATTGGTCGCGGTAGCCTGAAGCATGGAAAATATGCCCACCGATTAAGCCGAGTAGGAGGGACAATGAAGGGCTATGTGCTTGTAGTTACAGGTAAACCTCTACATACCATGCAAAGCTGGTTTTTTATAAATATCATAGATAGTTGTCGATTATTTTACATTAATCGAAATGAAATATATGAGATTTGTTATGTTGTACAATTTGGTTGTCGAGGATGTTGATGATGGGATGGTTTTCTTTTACAACAAAACTAAAACTAACGGAGATGGCATCATCATTATTATTTTTAACTACTTCAATCAAGAAATAATTTTCAACATCCTCAAATTAATGAAATCAACGTCTAAAATGATGCTTAAAACCAAATAATATTATGTTCTTACATAAGTATATCATAAGATATCATCAAATATTCATTGAATAAAAATCAAAATGTGACACCCCCGGATGGGGTGACACGCGGGCAAGAGGGACCACGTGGAGGCGGCATGGGAGGGGCCATTTATAATGGCTCTCACCACACACACAACCATTTATGAGTGGCACTACCTCCGTCGGCCTTCGTTCTCTGATGGGGCTTCGCACGAGATTTCGCAGAACGGAAAGTTAGAGCATTAAGCTCCTGGCTTTAATGGCAGTCATTATAATTTGTCCCTCCAGCAGCATTGACGGAAATCGTCGGGTGAGTTCGAAGCTTGTAGTGCAGCGGTGCAGCTGTGGTGATGTTGGTGTTTTGGCTTTGCTCCTTGCTCCTGCTATGCCGAGGCTGAGAGGGAAGCCCCGTAGGGGAGCGGGCTGGTACGCTGTAGACTCTAGAAGAAAAAGGCACAAGAACTTTCAGCGAGCAGTGAGAGTGGTTAGGCAAAGACGACGTCGAGCGAACATAGCAGCAGGTTCGCCCCCCAGAACTCTTATGGAAGAAGACTCGAACTTGGAACTCCCTTCAGACTTCTCGGAGAGCAAAATATTTACTGTACCTGACAATTGGGATCCCCCGACTCGTTTCATTGCAGCAGAAGCTCTGCCCCGCTTCACAGGAGGTCCAGATCCTTGTGCAATGAAAAGTGGCAAGCATGACACCTGCGTGGTAGAGGAGGAGCCTCCGAATAGTCCCATAGAATTGAATACAGACACACAGGCGTTGGGACAAAGGGAAACAAAGAACGAGCAGCAGACACCGCCCTCGCCACCCCTCCTGCACCCGGAGCATTTGCAGTTGATTTTTGAGATTCGAAACCTGGTTGATGACCAACTCTTCAGAGCAATCAATGTCAACCAGCGCCTGGACATGCTCTATGCGGCCTACTCCAGAACCACTCTGCGACAACAATGCCCAACCTGCTTTCAGCCATTCTCCATTGCAGCCAGCACTGGGGAAGCGAAGGATGCTCACGCACACTTTGGGGATTAGGTTTTCTTCTATCTTGCATGTCTTCCAAATCTTTTTATGCAGTCGTTTACCAGAGCGGTAGCTCTATAACTATTAGCATGGTTAGCATTAGAACTGTAAGCATTAGCTCAGTAAGACTGTTGTCAATTTTGAATGGATACCCTGGTTTCCTACGGGAAGGGTGGTGGAGCAAACTTTTTTCCTGTGAATGCTACTATGGGCAGGATAGTTGTCCTGGTTTTCTACATAGGCAGGACAGCTGGTGCCTGCATGCCACTTGTAATCCTTTTTTGAAGTCATAATATAAGAGGTTCCGCTTTTTATTTAAAAAAAAAAAAAAATTGAAATGTGACACAATGATTAAAATTGGACAACAATGCCTTTTCTGTAAGAATTTCACATAACGTAAAAAAGAAAAAGATATACTAGACAAACCAAAGAGAAAAATAATGTCTAGATCTTGAGAATATTGTTTATTTTTTGGAATCATGTTATTGACAATTGAAAAATGTTATCAAATCAGGAAAATTGACATAAAAAATAATATATGGTACTTAATATCAACATTTTTTTCTCAATGACATCTTGAATCATTGAAAAACAATGTCCATAAATTTGATGACACAAACAATGCTTTTATGTTATCAAATGGTCTATTGGACATAATTAAATGATAACCAAATTTCATTTTTTTTGGTCAGTTTGGAGTTGGTGAATGACCAATGGTTTCTCAAGTTGTAAGACAATAATATATATGTTTTTTTTGACATTTTTTGGCATTGTTTAAAGACATGCATTTTATAGTATTTGATGTCGATTGTAATCCTCATTTTTTACATTTTATGCATCATTTTTTTATTCCATCCATATGATGTTATAAATCATATTTATAAACCATTTCAAAAGTTGTAATATGGGACAAAACATGCATAAGCATAGTTTTCCATTATTTTTTCATCAACATCCCAAGGCACAAACACATTTAGTGTGAAATTCCATTTGTAATTTAGAACTTATAATGGTATATTATACCCTTAGGGAAAATCTCTATGTTGTACAAATTTGAAATGTGGATTTAGTCCTTAGTGTGAGATATATTCCTCACAGACTTATTTCACTAACCATTGAGATAAATCTATCTCCTTTAAATAAAATGGAGCCTAGGGTCTCAAGGTGAATCCATGGGATTTAGGCCCTCATTAAGGTCTGAACTGGTCATCTCCTCATGGATATCTATTCACTGAGAAAAGTCCTACAAATAAAACAAGTACGCCCTCCGCATTTCCATGAGTCACAAGTATCATAGCAAGTAAATCACTCGAACATGTGCATCAAACTCCCCTAAAACAAACAAATTCTCAAGGATGTTATAAAACTTGTGAAATTTAGGTTTGGGAAGGGTCTCAAGATGCCCTATTGGGTCAATAACTCCTAGGTCTAGGGTGTTTCCTAGGTGGAGCCTATCCTAGTCATGTGTGTATGTGAGATGGTGTGGGGTAAAATTTTGGGCATGGGGTTCATGACATACAAGGGTTTGTAATGTCTTACCTATGGGCTCCTTTGTGGAGGGTGAGATGCCCTTTCTTCGCAATGAAATTTTTTTAAGCCCCTTTTTTTTTCATTATTATTCTTAGATTTTTCTTTCATGTTTCTTTCATGTTTCAAGAAATTAGTTGGAAGCCATTGTCTTGGCTTGGTGTCTAGATACGACAGTTTCATTCACAAATACCTCGCGGAAATGTGAAGGATGACTCGTGATGAGACCCCCATTCCCTTAGTCATGAAACTGAGGGCCATTACCCTGGATTGGTGACCAGATGATGGTAATTTCATACCACTAAATACCTATGATCATGATAGGTCAGCTCATGATGAGACCTCTTATCCCCAACTAACACCTTGGGTATTCATTATCAGTCATTTTGTAGGTCCCTGATTTCTTACTAAGAAACATTTCATTTCTTTCTCAAGGATTCCTAGGCAAAGAATATCAAAGGTTGTATGTTTGACTCTTATATTTTTCCAGCTACGTTTACCCTTTAGGCCTTTATCCCCTTCTTCCCATGAGGTAAGGTACAATCCATTCTTGGGTAAATACACCTGAAGATTCCAAAAGGATAGGGAGATGGAGGGAAAAGGTATGGAAAGTGATGAGTATGGTAGGGAATGGATGATGAATTTTCAAGGGACCACCCAGTAACAACCTATTCCCAAGGGAAACCAACTTACTAGGACACGATGACACCCCTCTCATGTTTAAATAAGGTAAATAGTATAAATTCCAAGAAAATGTTCTGAAATAAAGAAAGATCATTTGCAACATGTTCAAATTCTTTAAATATCAGAGTGATACCTACCATGATACTTTTACTCATTACCTCATGGAAAAAGACCCATTGCCTTGTGGGAACTAGGCCAGTGTGGTGTATGTTGCTACTGGTGATGTGTAGGATGCATCAATGAAAAGAAGGGTCCGTCTAGGGATATGCTCTGTCCATATGTCTCTCGACACTCCATGTATACCACTTGTGGGCCTCGAGACATGATATCCTTAGTTACCACTAGGTTGGGGGTAACATATGGCTCCTACTTAGGGACATATTCTCATTCTAGAGTGCATGTGAACCTCAACATCTATGGTATGACTTGTTCCTACTAAATCTCAACAAAATATATTAGTAATATCTAGGGTGGTGATATCACCCTTTGTCCGTATATGATATAAAACCAAAATAAAAGTCAAAAATCTAATCTATAATATGATCATGAGAATACATATATACAAATGGAGTAAAACAAATATGTAAAGGAAATTATAACTATACTAGAATGATATGAAATGGTATGTACAATGGATGCAAATTCCTACCTACATCTACTTACCTGTTGTTTGAATGCTAGATGTAGTCATATAACTTGTGACACCATCCTAGCAAGTGAAGGAAAGGAAAGGCAGATGAAGGAAAGGCATGAATTGAAAGGCAAGTGAATGAAAGGCATGGCATAACATGGAAAAGGAAAGGCAAGTGAAGGAAATGCATGGAATGACATGGAAAAGGAAAGACAAGTGAAGGAAAGGAAAGTAAATGCAAGGCAATGCAAGTGAAGGAAAGGCAAGGCAAGTGAAGTCAAGGCATGGCATGCTATGGAATGGAATGGCATGGCATGTAAAAGGAAAGACAAGTGAAGGAAAGGCAAGGAGAGTAAAGGAAATGTTGAAATAATGTAACTGCGAAGAGCATTCTTATTATTATTGATATTTTATTATTAGATTAAATCCCCATTGTGGATTAATCATGTCATTATTATTATTATTGTTATTGGATTAATACCCATTGTGGATTAATCATGTCGGTAATTGTATAAGGACCAAAATCACCTTTTGCGGATTGGGCATCGGACAATTACAAAGGACAGAATAAGAAGTTGGCCCCAGCAGTTAATGAGAAGACCCAGAAATATAATAAAGGTGGGTTTACCCACCTAGTTGGAGAAGTCGACCCTGTCAGTGAAGAGACACTTCACACGTGCTGGACTTGTATAAATAAGAGGCTAGCGCCTCACTTCAAACACACAACTCACTTGCTCATTCTCTTATGAGGCAAGCTGCAATTACCAGTTGGAGAGAGGAAGAAGAGTGGCACATCTCTTGGGGAGGAGTATCTGTATTGGTTTGAGTTATCTCTTGACCATTGTATAAGCTATTTATGATAAGGAAGTTTTGTTGGGTTTTCTTCCCCTAGAGGGTTTCCCAATATAAATGGTGTGTCTCTTGTGGATGTGTATTTCTCAGTGATCTTGTTCTTATTATGCTCTTATCTATTGAAATGCAAACAACTATAATAATGGCATAAACATTAACATGGTATCAGAGCCAACCTGAAGGAAGAACAATTTGCAAGAGGAAAAAATGTCATTGTTACCGTACCCAAAAATTAGGGTTTTGCAAAAGTGAATATTTTCAGCTCCCTAACCACCTAGAAAGTTGCGCCCTCCCCCAAGGATCATTTTGGCACTTAAAGCGCACCTTTTAAGTGGGTGGATCTCCTGGAAAGTGAAACCCTAGTTTCACAAAGTACCAGAAAACCAGAGTACCAGAAGTACCAGAAGTACAAGAAAACCAGAAGCACTAGTCCATAAATCTGCAGATCAAGTTTGAGGGGGTAAAAGTTGAAGTTTCGAAATTACAACTACACCAGCATACTCACCTTATCCCAGCGCATCTATTCCCTGGATCAGAATTTCAAGACTTGAAGTTTGAAAAATTAGGGTTTCCTCATAAAACCCTAAGTTGCAGTTGTAGTTTCAGAACCAGTTGCAGTTGCAGTTTCAGAACCAGTTGCAGTTGACGTTGCAACATTAGTTGCATTTCCAGCCATAATACCAGTTGCAGTTGCAGTTGCAACATTATTTGCATTTGCAGCCATAAGACCAGTTGCAATCACCATTAAAGTTTTCTTAAGAGTTGGTGATGATTACCATTGCTACCAGATGGAGCCACTACCTACAAATGTCATTAGAGGTATGTACTCATGTGTTTAAAGGTTAAAACCCTAAAGAGTATTTGCATGAGAAGGGATCTCTTGCCATAGATCCAGAAGGATCTAAAGATCCAACACATTCAAAGGAACGATAAAACCCAGGTGTGATTATTCTGATATGCATCTATTTGGTATGAAATTATCTTGATCAGTGTTTCATGTTGAATCTATGATCAAATTATTAGAAGGATTGAAAGTTCACCATAGAGCTTATCCTCTAACCTAACCTTTTGTCAAGATAGCGTATTGTATTAGTACAACAGACGGGTTGAAGAAATCACTCGTCACTTGAGTGAAGGAGAGTTGGAAGAAAAACAAGCACTCACTCTTGAGGACAAGGCTCCAGGTTTGATTAATCAAGATTCAAAGGTACACATGACAAGCTGATGACTTTAGTTGAGATAGAAATCATCGTAAAGTATTATACTTGATAGCATGCGAGAATATAGATGTAAATACTTTGCCTGATATGACTAACACCTCCTCAAGGAGAAACCTCATGTGTTAGTTCTAGGTTGCCATGGAAGAATGCTTGGTCACAACACTATGAGAGTGTTGACCTCATTTCGTATT
>SNQJ01S0054173.1:26401-41871 GCA_010110895.2 Picea sitchensis | reverse complement strand
ACCGGGGTTTCGAGTTGACAGAGAAGTTGTGACATCGGGGAATCGCAAGTCGCGAAATCCTGAACTGAATCAGGATCGTTCATCTATTGAGACACGTGTCGATGATCAAGAGTCCGTCGAAATTTCTCATGTCGGGACTTCGGGGATCAAGAGGACAAGATGCCAAAGCATTTCGGCATTTGATTTCACGAAATCGCGAAATGATTGAGGACCATCCATCATAGGAGGACAGGTGGCAGAGATCAAGGGATCTCGTGAACTCGGAGGTTCGCAAGGTGAGAGCCCAAAGGTTGGGCGCTCCAAGTCACGAGAGGTGAAGTCATGAGAATATCGGAGCCATCCATCTGAGGAGGACAGGTGGCATAGATCAAGGGATCTCCCAATCTCAGAAGTTCACAGGGTGAGAGCCCAAGCGTTGGGTGCTCCATGTCGCGAATTTGTGAGGAGAAAGAAGCGAGGATAGCCGTTGGATCCAGGTCATGGGAGGACCGTTGGATCAGGAACCCCATCGCATTTCTTTCATTCGAGGGGTTCAAAGATTGAGAGAGGTCACTTTCGACTGCAGAAGTCGTGAAGCATCGAGAGCCGAGACTCGTGTGGACACGTGGCGTAACCGCAAGGTAGGGCCCATGTGATAAATAGGTGGACACATGTCATCTGGAGAAAGGATTCAACACCCGTTGACCTCTCGTGTCTCAGGGATTCGTGACATAAGAGCATGAGACCTCGACGTCGAAACATGCGAAGTCGCGAGTAGCGAGAACGTGAAGAGAAAAGTCAACATCGCCTCTTAAGGATTCGTAAGGGAAAGGTGCCAAGGTTGGACGCCACAACTCGCGAAGAAGCGAGTAGCGAGAGGAGCTAGCGCTTATCCTAGCCAGCGGTCATGCATGGAGGGCACTAATAGAGGGAGAGATATACCTATNGGTATTGGAAGATTGGAGAGGAAGAGTCGGGAGTTTCGACTCACGAACTCGCGAGTGGCGAGTTATGACAAAGGACTTTGGGGTTGGTCATAGCGCTAAGGTTGCTTGGGAAAAAAGGAGCTCGTGCCTAGTGTTGTTTGCACAGGGGAGTTCTGAAAGGACCTGTGGATCGATTTTGACTGAGATTCCAGTGGGAATCGAAAGAGCCGCTTCGACTCATGAAATAGAGAAAACGATTCTTAAGACCAAGAGGTCGCGCATAGACTCTGTCGAGGCAGAGTTGGGTGGCTGTGTCAGTTTTCTCGTCCATATTTCAACTATTGCATTGTTTGATTTTATTTTGAGAGGTGAGTTATGATGTAAAAATGAATTTAGCCAGCCATATTTATATGGAAAATACTGGCTTAATTACCCAACATTTGTGTCTTTTCATAGTTTTGATCCTACATGTCAATTTGCTCATTAAAATTAGAAACAAATTATTTTTCATAAAGTAAACCATAAAGAGGGTGACATCATCCTATCTAGGGTGATGTTAGGCCTCCTCCATGAGACGTTGAGGTCATCTTGCCGAGCGTTAGGCCTCCAAAGGCCATCATCAATGGCACACGTGTCAGAAATGTATTCCAACATGTCTAGGTGTCAAACCCTAGCTTTGGGTGATGTCATGCGATACTAGGGTGATGTATAAGGTATCCAAAGGCCAACGTCCAGGTGGTGAAGGGTGGAAATTCATCGTCTAGGCCTTCCAGAGTGACTCCAAACTAAAAAATGCTCAAGGACATTATAAAACTTGCCAAATTTATGTTTTGGAAGGGTCTCAAGATGCCCTATTGGGTCAATAACTCTCAGGTCTAGGGTTTTTCCTAGGTGGAGCCTATCCTAGTCATGTGTGTATGTGAGATGGTGTGGGGTAAACTTTTGGGCATGGGGTTCATGACATACCAAGGTTTGTATTGTCTTACCTATGGTCACCTTTGTGGAGGGTGAGATGCCCTTTGTCCGCAATGCAATTTTTCCAAGCCCATTTGTTTTTCATTCTTCTTCTTAGTTTTTTCTTTCATGTTTCTTTCATGTTTCAAGAAATTAGTTGGAGGCCATTGTCCTGGCTTGGTGTCCAGATACGACATTGTCATTCACAAATACCTCACAAAAATATGAAGGATGGCTCGTGATGAGACCCCCTTTCCCTCAATCATGTAACTGAGGGCCACTACCCTAGATTGGTGACCAGATGATGGTAATTTCATACCACTAAATACCTATGATCATGATAGGAAAACTTGTGATGATGCCTCTATCCTCAACTAAAACCTTGAGTAATCATTATCATTCATTTTGTATGTCCATGATTTCTTATAGAGAAGCATTTCATTGCTTTCTCAAGGATCTAGGGGTGAAGCATATCAAAGGTTTTATGTTTGGCTCTTATGTTTTTCCAGCTACTTTTACCCTCTATGCCTTTAGCCCCTTCTTCCCATGAGTTAAGGTACAATCCCTTCTTGGGTCAATACACCCGAAGATCCCAAAAGGATAAGGATATGGAGGGAAAATGTATGGAAAGTGACAATTATGGTAGGGAATGGACGATGAATTTTCAAGGAACCACCTAGTAAAAACCCATTCTTGAGGGAAATCAACTTACTAGGACACGATGACACCCCCCTCGGGTTTAAATAAGGAAAAGAACATAAATTCCAAGCAAATGTTATGAAATAAAGAAAGATCCTTTGCAACATGTTCAAATTCTTTAAATATCAGAGTGATACGTACCATGATACTTGGACTCATTACCTCATGGAGAAAGACCCACTTCCTTGTGGGAACTAGGCCAGTGTGGTGTATGCTACCACTGGTTATGTGTAGGACGCATCCATGAAAATAAGGACCTATCCAGGGCTATGCTTTGCCCATCTTGCTTTTGAAACTCCATGTATACAACCCGTGGGCCTCGAGACATGATATCCTTAGTTACCACTAGGTTGGGGGTAACATATGGCTCCTACTTAGGGACATGTTCTCATTATAGAGTGCATGAGAACCTCAACATCTCTAGTATGACATGTTCCTACTAAATCTCAACAAAGGATATCAGTAATATATAGGGTGGTGATATCACCCTTTGTCCATATATGATATAAAACCAAAATAAAAGTCAAATTCTAATCTAACATATGATCATGAGCATACATATATACAAATGATTTAAAACAAATATGTAAATGCAATTATAACTATACTAGAATGATATGCAATGGTATGTAGAATGGATGCAAATGTCTACCTTCCTCTACTTACCTATTGGTTGAATCCTAGGTGTCTTCATATAACCAGTGAAACCATCCTAGAAAGTGAAGGAAAGGAAAGGAAAGTGAAGGAAAGGAATGAATGGAAAGGCAAGTGAAGGAAATGCATGACATGCTGTGGAATGGCATGGAAAAGGAAAGACAAGTGATGGCAAGGCAAGGAAAGTGAAGGCAAGGCAAGGAAAGTGAAGGAAAGTCATGGCATGCTATGGAATGAAATGACATGGCATGGAAAGTGAAAGAAAAGTGAAGGCAAGGCAAGGCAAGTGATGGAAAGGCATGAATGGAAAGGAAAGTGAAGGCAAGGAATGACATGCTATGGAATGGCATGGCATGGCATGAAAAAGGAAATAAAAGTGAAGGAAAGGAATGACATGGCATGGAAAGTGAAGGAAAGGGATGGCATGACAAGTGAAGGCAAGGCAAGGCAAGGCAAGGCATGACACAACAACGCATGGCATGGGTATATTTTAAGGCATGGTATATTTTAACAACATTACAAATATTTTAACAGGAGTCAACATGAAGAAAAAATTATTTGTTATAGATACCTAGATGGTCATTCAAGTAGACCATAGGGATCACTTCTAATACTGACGGTTTCCATTAACTTCACGTGCTTAGAGTAAGGCAAGAAGTATCATACCTTTGATGAGTTTTTACTTGGAATTGTTTGTAGTTGGAGGTTTGTACCAATAACCAAGTTTGTAAAGTGGTATACAACTTGACCTGATTTATAATCTTGAAATACATAACCACCTTTCTTTCATGTTATTTCATCTTGTGTCATATATTGTCCTTTAATAACCATCAACCCTATCGAAAATTCAATGCTTTCAGAGTCCGTTACTGATCGCATAAGGGTCTTCTTTTCCTCTAATCATCGTGCCAACCAATAATCAATGCCCCATTCATTATCTCTTGGGGAAACCACTGCATATATGTGACATGGAAAAAAGGAGTGCCAAAATGTTAGTCCACTAAATGACCAAAGCATAACACATTCATTCTAGTTATTCAAAATTTAATAGAAGGATTCAACAAACCTGGCAGTATGAGATCTGAGACATCATCATAATCTGCCAAAATACTTGATTGGTCCTCCTCCAATTGGGATAATTCCATAGTTATATGTTGACAAATGGGGAGTGATACACGATCCCATATATAAACCGAGTCTGTCGATTCACAATCATCAAATTCATTACTAATACATGGACCACATAAGAAAGAGAGTTTTCTCATCCATATTTCAACTATTGCATTGTCTGATGTTCTAACTGAATGGAATCCATGAGTGCCCTGTATTATTTTTCATTCATACCAATGTGATCGATCTAGATCGACCAACTCCCAAAAATATCTATGTACATTTCCTTTCGTGTGATTGGTCTTCACGGGTTTATGTTCCCTCTCCCAATACAGAAGAACACCATTCAACAATGGATTTTGCATCTCGAAAAATAGTCCAAAATCCATTGGTCTTCATGGGTTCCTATTCCCTCTCCCAGGAATGCCCAGTTATATTGTCGTCGTATTCGCTATGCGAACACATGATCTGGAATGTTTTTCTTTCCATAAGATTTTAAATTCATCATTATAACTTGGGCTATGTTGTCCTTACAAAATCGTCTTTTTGCTAATTTTCTCCACTTCTCAAGCTCTGAACACATTTTGGCCACAGGCACATGTTTTATTAAATCCCCAAACTCAATGATAGTTTCTCCATGCTTTTGAGTCGATCCCACCTAATAAACGTAGCACAACCATCTACTATGGTTGTGTATTTGTTATTTTGTTTCTTGTAAAACCCTTCATAACCATATTTTCTAAACATGGGTAAGAAAAACTCCATGTAATGGTTGGATTTCACCTCTTGTAGAAAACTAATATCAACCCGATATCCCAATATTTATTGTACCAATTTCTGACTGTGATATCCCCACTCAAGTTCTTGCAAAGGACAAAGACGATGCTGATATTGGGAAGCATAGATGTCTACTAATAGATTGTAAGTTAGAACTGTGAATACAAGTCTTTCGGGAAAACCCTGATCACCCGAGGTCTACGTTTATCATTCACTTTGGTAGACTGAAGCATGGCAAGTAGGAGGGACAAGGAAAGTCTGTGTGAGTGTAGGTACAGGTAAACCTCTACATACTGTGCAACGCTGGTTCCTCTCACCACGGTTTGAGACGTTGGCATTATGGAAAACCTGCAAATCTGATTTTAATTCACATACTGCCAACATTTTGTGTTATTCTCTAAAATTGTTGGTGCATTTAAAAGAGTAACATGTTTTATAATCATCCTGGACGGTATTTTAAGTTTAAAATAACAAAACCATCAAAATCAAATGCCACAGTTATCATGATTCGTCCATAAAAAATAAAAATAAATAAAAAGCGTCGATTATCCATATTTGGCGAACAAAACAGAAGGATAATGATAAATAATTTTTTTGTTAAATATAAAATTAACAAGTTAATAAATAACTTTTTGATTTAAATATAAAATAAAAAAAATTAATATTTATTTTATTAAAATTATTAAAATTAAAAATTATTAATGCCATAAAATTTATAAATAGTTTACTGATTTAAAATATAATCTAAATGAAGGAATTCCAAATTGATAAATGGTTTCATATTATTTTAAATCCTAATGTTCAATTGTATATTGAATTGAATCATTATAAAATATATTAAAGATTGAAATTTTTTTATAATCATTTTTAAAGTATTTTATTAATTTGTTTATATATAGTCTAATGTTTAAGAACATGCGTAGGGTATGTATACATCCGTAGACTTTAGCAATCAAATCGCTCCCTGGAGGGAGTCCTTTGTCCCACAAGCAAGGGGATCCCATACATCAATTTGGTTTCTGGCTTGGCTGTGACCTTAAAATTAGATTATTATTATTATTATGTCAATTTTAATGAAAAAATAAAATGTAGATTTTTAAAATCAAATATATAGTTTTTTACACATACAAAGATAATGATTTTATACATATTAGGAAATACTTTTAAAGAAGGAAAGAAAACAAGAAACCAATTTTTAAAAATAAAACACCTTCTGTTACACCATACAATGGTAAAGACTTTACACTTATAAGAAATGTTGAGACTAGTGCACAATAAGAGGGGGGGACTAAAGATACACATCCATGACTAGACTTGTAATCCTGGATGTAGAGCTTGATGGAAAAAATCATGCGATATGGAAGTATAAGATTCAAAATATACTCATGGGCAAGGAGTTGTTAAAATTGGTGGAAAAACATGAAAAACCTTCTACAAACAAACTTGAGTTGAAATCTATGAATCAAGAAATAAGGATTCTGTGTAATTGCCTAGTTTACATCATTGTGTCAATCTAGCATACCTATTTTTCTCATAAGGTTTTAGTAATCCTAAAGAACTTGTATTAGATTAAAGTGCTAAAGTTGAGAAACAAGCTATATATCCTTTGGATCATTAAAGGAGAGAAATTCACACGCTTTTATTGAAATTAAAGGATATTAAAGTTCCATTGATAATGATCAACCAAAAGGTAGAAGATAAAGAGTTTGTCTTTATAGATTTGAATGGATTCTCTTAGAAGTATAAAATATGTATGACCAACTTGATTTTGGCTTGGAACTCCACCTCTCATTTGATGAACGAAGTGGTTCATTTCCACAAGAAGAAAAAATGCACANTAAGATAAAAAACAATCCTAATATGAAGAAGCAAAAATATAAGAATAAGCACTAACATCAATGCAACCAAAGTTGCATATGGAAGTAGAATAAAGGTGATTCAAGTGGATTCCGGTGTCCATCCACCTTTTCCACTGAATAAACATTTAGAGCATATGGTTTTTGTTATCGCATAATCTGTACTCGCCCAAAGCCCAAGGCAAGTGAGGAATATTAGCATAACAAACATGATGTCCTACCACTGCCACCTCAGTAGGATATCCCCACGTTTTAGGAGTAGTAAGAGGTGTACCCCATGGGAGGCGTCACCAATGGCCTAAGGGGATAGGGAGGATAAGGTTATGTCAAGAAATACCCCCCCTCTCATTGTTCACAAAAGTCAACAAAGTCTACGTATGAGAAATTGAGGAAAATAAGTGTATTTTGTGTACATGCTCGAAAAAATAACAAAAAAGCATATATGTGGCAATTTCACGTACAAATATGACAGTAAAGCCTCCAAATATTATAGACAATGAAATGATATGATGGATGAAGAAAAATTACAGTTAGATGACGGTTAATAACAACCAAAAGTAAATTTTAACAACCACAAGAATTAGTGCTCAGAATTGCTAGAAACAACAATGAAAATTGAGCATATATCAAGTAGATTCATTATCAATTGTCACAAGCAAGTTCTGAGTAAGTTAGCTATGAGTTAGCTTAGTTTATGAAGAAAATTTATTGTAGTTAGATGGTTGTAGAAAACATTTATAAAAACAACAAGAAAGTTAGAGATCTAGGATAAGTTAGTGTTAGACTTAGTTAGCATAGGCTTGAGAGAATAATGTTTGAGTGTTTGATCAATATTCCAACAAGAGAGAAGTGAGAATTAGTGTCTTTTAGTGTTTATGGATTCAATTATATCAGTATAATAAATTGGAGAAATAAACCATGATTATACTTGTCT
Organism: Picea sitchensis; assembly: GCA_010110895.2. Classification (NCBI taxonomy): domain Eukaryota; kingdom Viridiplantae; phylum Streptophyta; class Pinopsida; order Pinales; family Pinaceae; genus Picea; species Picea sitchensis. Next base: position 33,982 of record SNQJ01S0054173.1, on the reverse strand, counting down.
AAGAGATGAAAAGGTGAAAGATCATTTGAAACATCTTCAAATTCTTTAAATATTAGAGTGTTATGTACCATGATACTTATACTCATTACATCATGGAGAAAGACCCATTGCCTCGTGGGAACTAGGCCAGTGTGGTGTATGTTGCTGCTGGTGATGTGTAGGATGCATCAATGAAAAGAAGGGCCCCTCTAGGGACATGCTCTGTCCATATGGCTCTTGACACTCCGTGTATACAACCTGTGGGCCTCGAGACATGATATCATTAGTTACCGCTAGGTTGGGGGTAACATCTGGGTACTACTTGGGGACATGTTCTCACTGTAGAGTGCATGCAAACCTCAACATCTATAGTATGACCTGTTGCTACTAAATCTGAACAAAAGATATCAGTAATATCTAGGGTGGTGATATCACCCTTTGTCCGTATATGATATAAAACCAAAATAAAAGTAAAAAATATAATCTATAATATTATCATGAACATACATATATACAAATGGAGTAAAAAAAATATGTAAAGGAAATTATAACTATACTAGAATTATATGCAATGGTATGTACAATGGATGCAAATGCCTGCCTACCTCTACTTACCTGTTGGTTGAATTCTAGGTGTAGTCATATAACTAGTGAAACCATCCTAGCAAGTAAAGGCAAGGAAAGGCATGTGAAGGAAAGGCATGAATGGAAAGGCAAGTGAAGGAAAGGCAAGTAAATGCAAGGCAATGCAAGTGAAGGAAAGGCAAGTAAATGCAAGGCAATGCAAGTGAAGGAAAGGCAAGGCAAGTGAAGGAAAGGCATGGCATGCTATGGAATGGAATGGCATGGCATGTAAAAGGAAAGAAAAGTGAAGGCAAGGCAAGTAAATGAGAGGCAAGGAGAGTGAAGGAAATGCATGAATGGCAAGGAAAGTGAAGGCAAGGCATGATATGCTATGGAATGGCATGGCATGGAAAGTGAAGGAAAGGAATGGCATGGAAAGTGAAAGCAAGGCAAGGAAAGGAAAAACAATGCATTACAAAGCAAGGCATGACATGGGTATATTTTAAGGCAGGGTATATTTTAACAACATTAAAAATATTTTAACATCATTCAACATGAAGCCAAAATTATTTGTTTTAGATACCTAGATTGTCATTCAAGTAGACCATCAACATCACTTCTAATACTGATGGTTTCCATTAACTTCTCATGCTTAGAGTAAGGAAGGAAGTATCGTACCTTTGATGAGTTCTTACTTGGAATTGTTTGTAGTTGGAGGTTTGTACCAATAACCAAGTTTGTAAAGTTCTATACAACTTGACCTGGTTTATAATCTTGAAATACATAACCACCTTTATTTCGTGTTCTTTCATCCTATGTCATATATTCTCCTTTAATAACCATCGACCCTATTAAAAATTCAATGCCTTCAGAGTCTGTTACTGATCACTTAAGGGTATGCTTTTCCTTTAAACATTCTGACAACCAATAATCAATGCCCCATTCATTGTCTCTTGGGGAAACCATTGCGTATATGTGACTTGCAAAAAATGGAGTGCCAAAATGTGAGTCCACTAAATGACGAAAGCATAACACATTCATTCTAGTTATTCAAAATTTAATACAAGGATTCAATGAACCTGGCAGTATGAGATTTGAGACATGATAATAATCTGCTGGAATACTTGATTGGTCCTCCTCCAATTGGGATAATTCCATAGTTATACATTGACCAATGGGGAGTGATACATGATCCCATCTATTAACCTAGTCTGTTGATTCACAATCATCCCATTCATTATTACTACATGGACCACATAAGCAAGAGAGTTTTCTCATCCATATTTCAACTATTGCATTGTTTGATGTTCTAATTGAATGGAATCCACAAGTGCCCTGTATTGTTTTCCATTCATACCACTGTGATCGATCTAGATCGACCACCTCCAAAAATTATCTATGTACATGCCATTTCTCATGTTATTGGTCTTCACAGGTTCCTGTTCCCTCTCCCATTACTGAAGAACACCATTCAACAATGGAGTTTGCATCTTGAATGAGGGAAGTAGTAGTGAACTTCATTTATTTCCTGCATAATTCTCTTTTTAAGCATGCACTTTCTCCATCATGCTCCTCTTTCCCGATCCCAGACTCAAAATAGTTCCAAATGTGTGGTACCTTTAGTTTTCTGTGCAACATACACAAACATTGAAATACCCGATCATTTTAAAACTGGCCTGCACAACCATATGACCAAATCCAATGTTGATCCATCTGTATGTTCTTCTCCTTAAGGTGATTGTAGAACAACTGAAAACAATGTTGTACATAGGCTAAGTCATGACACCGATCATCACTTATGTAGAAGTGATACTCTTTCAATATAACTATGTTTTGTTCATTACTATCTCGCCCATGCATGTATGTGATATGTACCATTATGATGACCTGCTCTGAGTGATAATATTGGATTTGGATCTCAGTTTGCGGTTGAAGGGTGTATTTATTAGAAAAATCAACCACTGATAACATAGTACCAACAAGAAATGTATCTTTGCATATTCTAAAATGCTCGTCCTACCATCGAGCCACATGGACATGTTGAACATAATGTTGTGTCTTTTCGATGAAGTGCTTCATGGAGTCACAAACTTGTACGTTGGAAGTAACCAATTGTATCTTTTTTCTCTCTTGTCCTCCATCAATATCATATGTCACATATTTAAATCTTTGCAAGGAAACCTCCTTCCTCTCTAATTCATACTCATCGCTTACATGGATGCACTTTCTTAGTAATTTCATTCCATCGCACCTGGGGCATGTCCCATATAAGCATGCATTTTGATAAAATGTAAAACCCTATGGCCTTGTACACAAGATGTTGTGAATAAAGTCTCTAGATGATGATGAAGACACTATAATTGGGCATTCCTGTAAAAGGGTGTTGTGAAAAAGACAATACATATATATATATGTGTGTGTGTGTGTGTGTGTGATAATACTAACCATACTCAATGTGATATCTACAAAAAAACATGTTATGAATTGTGTTTATTCGAACATACCAAGTCTTGCATTTATGGAAATATATTTGGCCTAAGTTAAGTGCACTATGTATTTTTCCGAATCTCTTATACAATTATGTCTGTGTAATTTCAATATAATGTTTAATATGGGGTTCACGGTCCCTAGATCCCCTTCTCAATTTCAGTAATTTTTTTTGGTTGGAAGAGAGCCTTGTGTTATCATGCTAGAAATTTTGAACTAGTCCTTTAATCGCCCCAATTAACTTCATGTCAAAATGAGGTAGGCTTCCAGTGAAGGCCCACAAATCTGTTGGGACACTCGTGTCGAGGCTATATCATCTATGACAATACTTTCTGATGGTTTTTACATTGCATTTTAAGAGGTGAGAGGTTTGTTGTAGAAAATGATGTTTTCTTGTAATCTTGCTAACAATTGACTGGGACACAACATGTTGGGTTGCATTATGGTACTTCTTACCAATTCTTTGAAAAAAATATACAAGGTTTTGTACTATATGATGACTTGTTTCTACACTTTTCATTGTTTTAATGCCTAAAATTATCCTAACAATAGAAAAACTTCTAGATTTTAACAAATATAAAAATAATTTACATTTAACAACATTGGATTTTGGTTCAAATATTCTTGAATGATTTTATAAGAGTTATAACGAATAGTACGGTTAGGTAACTTACCTTCAAGTGATGCTAGACCACTTTCATCGACTTGAATGTGTTTAGGATTTCTTCATCACACAATACTCAATCTAGGTAGGGATTATGGACCCCTTATTATGGGACTCTTGAACTCCCTGTTGTGGAGTTAGCAATGTTGCAGTTCTTTCCCCTTCAATCACTGACGAATCAAATGTGGGAGGAGAGTGCACATGTGATTGTCTAGTTTCTGGAACATGTGACTATCCAACAAGATATTGCACCACAAGACCTTCTTCACCACAATGTCGTACACCAGTTTCTTCTCTAATTTCATCCATTGTATAATCAAATACAAGAAAATCCTCCATCATCTCGCCATCCAAAAAAAGTTATCTTGATGAGATATTGTTTGGATTTATCTCTAATGAACTCTTGCACTTTAATTCTGGTGATGGAGGAGAAACAATAGCGACATTTGTTCCACTATAAATTGGATTTCCCTCATGTGAAAGCATGTTCTTTGACATACATATCTTTTATTTTTCTATTTCTTCTTCTACCTTTTCGATAGATTTCTTTTTTCTAGAGGACTTTCTTTCTCGAATCCGGTGGTTCCCCATGTTTAAAGATAAGAATTGACTTCCAAACACCCACCACAAATTTTTCTTTGCATTATGTAATAAGGCACAACCAAGTGGAGATTTTTTTTTTATTACAAAAGAAGACACACCTAATAATTCCAATTCCAATTGCACTTGAACAAATTTGTCTTCCAATTCCAAGAAGACACAAGAATATACAAACAACAATTCCAATTCCACTTGGAAAAATTTGTCTTCCAAGTCCAAGAAGAAACAAGAAGATACAAACAACAATTCCAATCACACTTTGAAAAAATTGTCTTCCAATTCCAAGAAGACACAAACAACAATTCCAATTTCAATTGAAACAACAATTCGAATTGCACTTGACAAAGTTATATTCCAAATTTTCCAGCAATGGTATGACAATAGCACAAACGTCTTTATGAATCTAACAAAAACACTAAAAAAAGTAAAACCTCTCTTTACAGGATGGTTTTGTCTAAATATTTCTTGTTTTTTTATCAACCATGATATAGATGAGGTGGGGTGTGGTTGGCACCAAAAAATTCCTAGGAGGAGCGTGCAAGTGTTCCTATAACATGTGTGCACTAAATCACGTGTGCATTCTAGGAATGCATGCGTGTTCATGCTGAGCATAAAATACAAACTCAATCAAGTCACAGGAGCATGTGCAGACTCTCAATGCAACATATATAGCATTTAATATCCACCAAACCTTTTTGTGAATAAAAATGTATAGGGGTATGGGGACAAATAAGGCCTAAGGGGTTATGATTGAAAGTGTTTTCAAGGATAGAGAAATGGTTAGAGAACCAAGATGTGGTTGATGTGGGTGCAAGGGCTGTACACAAGATATATTCATAGTGCAATCAAGGATCGAGTTAATATGGGGTTAAGGATTGAGTATAAGTTATGTCTAGGCTTATATGGAGCTAGGGGGGTCTATTTCATTGTCTACATAAAGATCTAGGTCAACGTCTAAATATAGATCTAGCTCTATGTGGTGGTCTAGGTCATGGTCTACGTCAAGCTATGGGTCTGGTGACAAGATATTTGGAGGAATGGAACCTACTAAAATGGACATTATGACAGTTTGGAGGTTTATAGATTATGAGATTGCAACCAAATTGAAAGGTTTGTTTGGAGGTGGAGAGATAGTGAGATTGCAATGAACCATTTGGAGGCCTAGACATCATGAGTCATGAGGTTACAGTACACTCGAGTTGAAATGACCATTAGAGGTGGAAAGATGTGAGATTGCAGTGCACCCTTTGGAGTTTCAGATCGGATCAGATTATGATTAGGTTTATATTCTATATATTCTGGGAAGGGGTGGAGATCATAAAATGTGTTGCAAAGAGAACATCATTTGCATTCATTTCATTTACAATTTTTCTTTTGCAGTTTGTTTTCTTTGCTGATATGAATTTACTTGAGGCTGGCAGAGTAGGTATGATCTTTGATTTCACTAATATACAAAGTAATATTATTTATATGAGTGGATTAATCAATATCTGTGTGCAGGTTATAGATAATGAGTAATATAGGATCAACAACAAGTCATGATAGGTTTCGTTATTTTGGGCATTGTCAAGATCTATGTCAAGATCTAAATCTAGATCTATCTCTATGTCATGGTCTAGGTCATGGTCTAGTTCTAGGTCGTCGTATATTTCGGCCGAAAAATAGTTCGGCCGAAAACTTATTACCGGAAAGAAAATATCTAGCCGACCAAATTTGTACATGCAAATCGAGGGGGCGGTTATTGCACCGTTCGATTTGGCGTTTATTCTTTCGGCCGAAAAATAGTTCGGCCAAAAAAAGTATCTTTCAGCCGAAAAATATTATTAGTTTGGTCGAAAAAATGTTTTTCGAAATTTTGGAGACCTGATTGTCATGAAAGTGTAACCCACCTTCGTGATTTCACCCTATACCTTATCCCCCTCAGCGTTATTTATTGACTTGTCCTCGTGTATTTTACACAAAAACTTTCAAAAACTGATATGTACAAATGTAGTCAAGAAAAATTCATGCTGTAAATGAAACTAGAAGGTGAAAAAATGTTTTTTTGGAGAATTTTGATCGGCCAAGTTGACTTGATTTTCCAATGAAAATTCAAGTTTATATTGTGCCAATTTCCTGGGTTTTCACAACTAAATTCCCTTTTTTTTATGATATATATATATATATATATATATATATATACCTTTTTTATTATTATTAATATTTTTTTTCATTTTGTTTTTACGAGGAATGTGAAGGAGACACATGATTGTGTTTGTCCAACACTTCCATCTCATGTTGTTGAGATATCTGTTGCAGAAAATCTTCTTTGTTGACAGGCTTATTGTAGAGCTTTAGCCTATGTCCATTGACTGTGAATGAGCTTGCCTCATCATGTATTGTTTGTAGTTTGACTTAGCCATTGTCATATACCTCTGCAACCTAATATGGACCAAGCCAATAAGTTGTAAACTTAGCTTTGAAATTTTTGAATTTTGAGTCAAATAACAAAGCCCAGTCTCCCACTTTGAATTGTTTCTTCTTGATGAACTTGTCATGCCAATGTGTTCTTTGTTGGTGTATCAAAATGTTGTGTTCTATTGATGCATGTCTCATCTCATCTAACTGATTCAATTGCATGATCCTTTCTTTTTGTTCTTCAGAAAGATCTATTCCTAAATCATCTGCTAGTTTAAAAGTATGAATTTGAAACTCTATAGGTAGCAAAAATTGCTTACCATAGACTAGTTGATAAGGAGTGAACCCAATACTATTTTTCCAGGTGACTCTATATGCCCATAATGCTTCATTTATCTTATTTGACCAATATTTTCTATGCATTTGGAGTGTCTTGATCATGATGGATTCCAATGTTTTATTAGTAGATTTAACCTGGCCATTGGCTTGTGGATGATAGGGTGTGGACTTCTGATGCTTGATCGTGTACTTGTCTGTTATGTCTTGCACCAATTTAGATGTAAACTGTGCTCCTTGATATGTTACAATCTCTCGGGGTACTCCAAATCTGACAAATATTTCTTCAAAGAGAAAGTTGACCATTGATTGTTCTGTAGCTCTAACTAATGCTTTATCTTCCACCCACTTTGTAACATAATCAGTAAATACCAAGATGTACTACTTCCCTTTTGATGGTGGATTGATTGGACCGATGAAATCAAGAGCCCATTTTTCAAATGGCTCAATGTGAATGTGTGGCTTGAGTGGCATCCCATTAGTTGGAAGTGGCTTTCCCATCCTTTGGAAGCCGTCACAACTTCTAACATACATCTTGGAATCTTTAAAGATGG